>PISX010017089.1:0-22019 GCA_004024625.1 Mellivora capensis
GGGACACCTGAGTGGCTCAGTTGGTTAAGCAGCTGCCTTCGGCTCAGGTCATGATCCCAGCGTCCTGGGATCGAGTCCCACATCAGGCTCCTTGCTCGGCAGGGAGCTTGCTTCTCCCTCTGCCTTTGCCTGACACTCTGTCTGCCTGTGCTCACTCTCTCTCGCTCTCTCTCTGACAAATAAATAAATAAAATCTTTAAAAAAAAAAAAAAAAGAAAGTGGATCTGTAAGTGTTGTAGTGGAAAAATGTCTATATTTTAAATGGGGGGAGGGGGGACAAAAAATGTTACCAAAAGCCCGTTTGGAACTAGTTGTATTTGGCTCATTCAGCTCCAAAGATTAAAGTCCAGGGCTCCTGGGTGTCTCAGTCATTTAGGCCGCTGCCTTTCATTCAGGGATTGAGCCCCCCTGAGGGCTCTGCATTCAGCAGTGAACCTTCTTCTCCCTTTCCCTCTGCCTGCCACTCCCTCCGCTTGTGTGCTACTGGGCTCTCTCTCTCTCTCTCTCTCTGCCAAATAAATAAATAAAATCTTAAAAAAAAAAAAAAAAGATCAAAGTTCTTGGGCTTCAAACAGCCAGAGTGCCAGTTCCTGCCCCTGGATCAAGGTTGTGCACAGTGAGGGAGGAGGCTGGCCCAGAGCCTAGCGTGGGGGTGGGGATTTCTTCTCCCACTTTCCCACAACCATGACAAAGCCGAGGAGCCAGATCCCTGCCCTGGAGCCCAGATTTCCTTCTCTGGCCAGGATGTGGGTGAAGGTTAAAGCTCTGGGTACTTCCTGATGCCTTTCCTACTTCATTAGGGTGAGAAGGTGACTTCTCTGAGCTGTTACTGCTAGGCTTTGGAAATGTGTTTTCCTTTTTCTGGGGAGTCTAGCAGATAACCCTTTACTATAAGGCTGTCCTTTTATTTTATTTTATTTTATTTTATTTTATTTTATTTTATTTTATTCTTTAAAGACTTTATTTATTTAGACAGAGAGAGAGCACAAGTAGGCAGAGCAGCGGGCAGAGGGAGAAGGATGCTCTCGCTGAGCAGAGAGCCGGACATGGGGCTCCATCCCAGGACCCTGGGACCATGACCAGAGCCGAAGGCAACCACTTAACCAACTGAGCCACCTAGGTGCCCAAGGCTGCCCTTTTAGTCATAAACTAGCTATAGCCAAAACACTTGCCTTAGTCATGTCCTACCGAGTCCATTTCTGAGGGGCAAGATGATTATGAGATTTCAGGGTCCCTAGTAATACAATAGTAGGTGCTTTTTTTTTTTTTTTTTTTAAGATTTTGTTTATTCATTAGAGAGAGAGAGAGAGACAGAGACAGAGAGCTCCAGCAGGGAGGAGAAGGGAGAAAAAGGACCCTGGGACCATGACCTTAGTCAAAGGCAAAAGCCCAACCAACTGAGCCACCCAGGCACCCCCAACAGTAGGTACTTGATAAACACTAAGCGTCGTATAAGCCTGGGCTTCCAGTAAGCTCCTCGGAAGCAAAATAGTTTCTTCATTTGGTAAAATACTCTAAGATCTGAACATTGGACAGAAGCTATTATAACTTAAATGACCAATTAGTAGCTAATTAGAGCTCTAGAACTCCCAGGCTAGGCCTTGTCTGGAAACCCTCTTGAGACTGAAGTAGAAAATCCAGTGTGTTAACACTTACTGATCAAAAATATTCTCCAGTGAAAGTCTCCACACTGGCACTTCCCGCCTAAGGTACTTAGGGCCCCAGTTCTTATACTCTGAAAAATTGCCTGCCCTCTCCCCAACCCCCACTCAGAGAGAAGGAAGACAGAAGTCACAGTGCAATTCTCAGGCCCAGTTTAGTTCTACTCCTGTCAACAGTTCTGGGCCACCATCCAGACCAGAGTGGCTGTGGTTGTCTCATTTTTCAATGGAGCTGACTCATAATGCCTTCTGCCTGACACCCTCCCCCGCAAGGAACTCAGAAAGTAATATTAAATATGTGGGATGTCTGTTTTTTATTTTATTTTATATTTAATCTTGCTAGCCTATGGTAGAGGGCAGCAGGAACCTCAGTTCTTGAAAGTGGGGAAATTGTGACATTGATTAACTCAGCAAATGCCTAGCTGTTCAGTACTTTCTCTGCTGTTGACATGAATAAGGAACTAGCACCCATATGACATACACAAGTGAATGGGGTGATGGCAGGATTCTATCAGCTCTTTGGCTCCATCTTGGTCCCTTTTGGATGCTCATGACATTCAAAAATAAGATCACTAAATGTGTGTCTAGCCACCTGAGAGCAATGCCCTTTTCCCAGAGGCTTTCAGGCATCTATTCCACATTCACTGAGCATCAGGCCAAGTGCTGGATGCTGGAGATGAAGAGGTAAAGATGTGGCCCTGCCCTCAAGGAATGGACAGCCCAATGCAGTGGTTCTCAATCTGTTTTCTTTTTAATGCTATGGCGTACTTGCTACCAGCATATCTTTGACTTACTAAGATCATGGTCCATGGTGGGGGGCAGGAAAAAGAAATAATCAATGATTATGGGATGATGTGATGTGATAGGTACTGTCTGTGATAGAAATAAGCACAGAGCACAGGGTATGGTGGAAAGGAGGAAGGAGCCTCCTGAGGAGGAAGAAGGAGCACTGAAAATCAGAATAGGAATGGGGATGGGGCGCCTGGGTGACTCAGTGGGTTAACCTTCTGCCTTCAGCTCCAGTCATGATCTCAGGGTCCTGGGATCAAGCCCCACATCAGGTCTCTGCTCAGCAGGGAGCCCGCTCCCCACCCCACCCCCCACCTACTTTCTGCCTGCCTCTCTGCCTGCTTATGCTATCTGTCTGTCAAATAAATAAATAAAATCTTAAAAAAAAAAAAAATCCCCCTGCCTTTAGAAAAAAAAAGAATAAGAATGGGGAGGTTGTCAGGAAAGATGTCCCAAAATGGTGACACTTGAACCAGGTTTTGAGAGACAAGCAAGTGTTAGGCAAATAAGAATCTGTGACTAGGATGTGGGAGATCTCTAACATTATGGTACACTCAGGGTTGACATATAGTTCTTTATGCTCTTTAGAGCAACATGGAGGGAGAAGGGACAAGATGTCAGATGGTGGAGGGTATGTGTGTCAGGATAAGGAATACTATGCTGAACATTATGCTAAGCTATAGGGCTCTGGGGAGATAATCAGCAAGGGGTTTGTAAATCACATAAGGGACAGCTAGGGAAATGGGTCGTTTAAGTTGAGAAGACTTAGGGGAAATAAACCATCTGGTTTATAGCATGTACAAATTTTTTATTCTGTGTTGCCTCAGAATTAGAAAAGGCCAATTTTGGGGGGGCACCTGGGTGGCTCAGTCAGTTAAATGTCTGATTCTTGATCTTAGCTCAGGTCTTGATCTCAAGCCCTGGCTGGGTGAACCATACATGAAAAGTTGGTTCTTGGCAGGGAATCAGACTTCCAGTAGCCTCTTTGGTGACGTGCCCAAACTGTTCAACCTATGGGATGGCCCTACCTTCTATCTCCCTCTGGTCTGAAGAGTTCTCAAATTAGGGCCTGCTTGTCAGCCCTGATGTTCCTCTGGGGAAGGTGGAAGGAGAGAATGTGGAGATGCCTCTAGTTGGAGAATTAAGGCTTACAGAGGGCCTAGGGAACTTGACTAAGGGTGCCAGGAAAGGCAGGATTCCAGCTTGTGGTTAGAGGTGTGGCTAAGGCTAGGAATGAATCAGGGAAGCCTTCTTTCCCAAAGGTAAAGCTCTCCTTTTCCATCTGTATGCTTTCTCAGTCTTTTGTCCTTTGTCTCCCTTTCTTTCCCATCTGTCGGTGGCAGAGTGGCCCTCAGAAGAAGCCAAAGAGTCATTACAATGGGTGTGAGCCTTTTTAGTCTCAATATCATCAGTTTCCTAATTGCAATGCTTCTGACAGTCAAGGCATTCTTCTGGAAGCTTTAGCCAAGATATCTAGAAGTAAAGTATGAATACATAAGTATTTATAAGTAAGTGTTCATACTTTACTGGAAGTAAGTTATTTTTTTTCCTGTTTCCGGGCAGAGAAGACCCTACAAGCCAGAACAAATGGGCCAGAAGGTTACGGGATAATTCAGAACATGTTTATTTATTTATTTTTTAAATGATTGGGGTGCCTGGGTGTCTCAGTGGGGGGCGCCTGGGTGGCTCAGTGGGTTAAGCCTCTGCCTTCAGCTCAGGTCATGATCTCAGGGTCCTGGGATTGAGCTCCCCTGTCAGGCTCTCTGCACAGCAGGGAGCCTGCTTCCCCCTCTCTCTCTGCCTGCCTCTCTGTCTACTCTGATCTCTGTAGAATAAATAAATTAAAATCTTAAAAAAAAAAGAAAGAAGTTCAAATAAAGATTAGATAATGAGCTAATTAAAATCATTAGTTTTTGATTGATTGATTACAAGATGGTATTTATTTATTTATTTAATATTTTATTTTTTTGACAGAGAGACAGCAAGAAAGGGAACACAAACAGAGGGAGAGGGAGAAGCAGGCTTCCCTCTGAGCAGGGAGCCTGATGTAGGGCTCGAACCCAGGACTCAGGGATCATGACCTGAGCTGAAGTCAGACACTTAACCAACTGAGCCACCCTGACGTCCCTAAAATTGTTAGTTTTTAAAGAAAATTTTGGTTGGGGGGGGGTGCAGAGGGAGAGGGAAAAGGAGAGAATCTCAAGCAGACTCCGTGCTGAGTGTAGAGCCTGATGGTCGATCCCAGGACCTGAGATCATGACTTCAGCTGAAAACAAGAGTCAGACACTCAACCAACTGAGCCACCCAAGCGCCCAAAATTCATTAGTTCTTTGATGGACTCAAATGATGGGTTGGAGCCAAGCCAACAAATTCTGACACAGATAATAATGATGATGATGATGAAGATGATAAGAGTGATTACTGTTAAGAACTTACTCTGTAAGAGATAACTCTGTCACACCATTTTCATGAGGAGAGAACAAAGGCTGAGTGAGGGGAGTTACATGGGATCTCAGTTATCTATGCTTGTGTCGCAAACAACACTGGAACTTGGTGAGCAAGCCAAGGCAGGAACAATTCCATTTTATTCTACATGAGGAATACCATAGTTCTATGCAGCTGAATTGCTGTCCCTTTCTAGGGGTCATGGACAGCCCAGAGAGCACCGATATAAGCATCTGGAAGTCAGTCATCATAGAATTGTTCAAGTCAGGTTCACGACTATTAGACCTACTGAAGAAGGGATTCTGGTAATGGGTAGAAGGTTGGACGTTAAGCTCCATGTTTAGTACAGGGCACTGAGGGCAGGGCCTAGAACAGTACATGGCACATAGTGGGAACTTAATTTTAAATTAGTTAACTGTGGTTTCTTCCAACTCTGAGAGTCTAGGGCTCTATATTTTTTGAGGATATAACAGTTTATAAGTAAATATTTAATCATGCAAGTAACCAAGAGTTCTAATATATATCACTTCATGAAAGGTCTACAGTACTGAAAGCATTACTACAAACGGGTTTGCTGGGGCGCCTGGGTGGCTCAGTGGGTTAAGCCTCTGCCTTCGGCTCAGGTCATGATCTCAGGGTCCTGGGATCGAGCCCCACATGGGGCTCTCTGCTCAGCGGGGAGCCTGCTTCCTTCTCTCTGTCTCTGCCTGCCTCTCTGCATACTTGTGATCTCTGTCAAATAAATAAATAAAATATTAAAAAAAAAACAAAACCCAAACAGAAAAACAAATAGGTTTGCTGTGTTACCCAGTTCCAGGGACACTATTCATGGAAAACATAAAGTGAATATCACCTGCCCAAAGCTGTATGACACAGAGCCCCTTATTGTAAACATAAGGCAAGTTTAGTAAAACAAATTGCCATGTCTTGAAAGAGTAGAAGATAAAAACAGTAACTGAGGCCTTTTCTAGCATTTCAACATGCTTACATGGCCACATTCAGAATCTTAAGGTTTTTTTTTCAAATTCCATCAAGGTCAGTCACTCTAGTTGCCTATCCAATATCCTTCTCCCTTCCTTTTTTCCTAACAGAATCCCAATTTTTATTAGGAGTGGTAACATACCTGACTAATAGACACATTTCCAGCCTCCCTTATAGCTAGGAACAGCCATGTGACATAGTTCTGGGAAATATGTAAAACTGAGAGTTTCTGAGAGTTTCCTCATTATAGTCACCACCCCCTTCTGGCTGCCTTGTCCTTCACCCTGGAATACAGTATACAGTTGGAAGTAGAGCAGACATTTTGTGACTTTAAGATGATCATAAGAATAAAAGCTGTATGCTAGGGGTTTGGTTATAGAAAGTTAAAAGAAGGATGGGACGCCTGAGTGGCTCAGTTGGTTAAGCGGCTGCCTTCGGCTCAGGTCATGATCCCAGTGTCCTGGGATCGAGTCCCACATCGGGCTCCTTGCTCGCCAGGGACCCTGCTTCTCCCTCTGCCTCTGCCTCTGCCTGCCACTCTGTCTGCCTGTGCTCGCTCGCTCTCTCTCCCTCTCTCTCTGACAAATAAATTAAAAAAAAAAAAAAAGTTAAAAGAAGGGGTGCCTGGGTAGCTCAGTGGGTTAAGCCTCTGCCTTCGGCTCAGGTCATGATCTCAGGGTCCTGGGATGGAGCCCCACATCAGGCTCTCTGCTCAGCAGGGAGCCTGCTTCACCCTCTCTCTCTGGCTGCCTTTCTGGCTACTTGTGATCTCTCTCTCTCTCTCTCTCCCCCACCACTCCTGTGTCAAATAAATAAATAAATAAAATCTTAAAGAAACAAACAAAAAAAAACACCTTTTGTTGGAACACCTAGCTGGCTCAGTTGGTAGAGCATGCAACTCTTGATCTCAGGGTCCTGAGATGGAGCCCTGCATCAGGCTCTCTGCTCAGTGGGGAGCCTGCTTCCCCCTCTTTCTCTGCCTGCTGCTCTGCCTACTTGTGATCTCTCTCTGTCAATAAATATATAAAATCTTAAAAAAAAAAAAAAGGTAGAAAGAAAGTTAAAAGAAGTCTGGGTGGGGGCGCATGGGTGTCTCAGTCAAACGTCTGGCTTCAGCTCAGGTCATGATGCAAGGGTCTCAGAATCAAGCCCTGAATTGGGCTCTGGGCTCAGTGAGGAGTCTGCTCATCCCTCTGTCTGTACCCCCACTTGTACTCTCCCTCTCTCTCAAGTAAATACATAAAATCTTTTAAAAAAGGGTGCCTGCGGGGCACCTGGGTGGCTCGGTGGGTTAAAGCCTCTGCCTTCGGCTCAGGTCATGATCCCAGGGTCCTGGGATCGAGCCCTGCATCGGGCTCTCTGCTCAGCAGGGAACCTGCTTCCCTTCCTCTCTCTTTGCCTGCCTCTCTGCCTACTTGTGATCTCTGTCTGTCAAATAAATAAATAAAATCTTTAAAAAAATCTTTTTTAAAAAAATGGGAACAATTAATCCCCTATTTGGTTAAGTTTGTTATTTGAGTTTAACTGTTACTTCAGCTGTGTTCATTTCTTTTTTTGTTGTTGTTTTTAAAGATTTTTTTTTTATTTGACAGGAAGAGACACAGCGAGAGAGGGGAACACAAGCAGGGGGAGTAGGAGAGGGAGAAGCAGGCTTCCCGCTAAGCAGGGAGCCTGATTCAGGGCTTGATGCCTGGCTTGATCCCAGGACCCTGGAATCATGACCTGAGCTGAAAGCGAGACGCTTAACGACTGAGCCACCCAGGCACCCCAGCTGTGTTCAATTCTAAGCAACATCATCCCTGATAAGTTTTTCTTAAATTGGTATCTGTAGGCCTTTGTGTGTCGCAAATATAATTTTATACAAAAATTGAATTCTTATCAATTTAAGGACTCAAGTGTTCTCTAAGAACTGCTAAATGTGGGACGCCTGGGTGGCTCAGTTGGTTAAGCAGCTGCCTTCGGCTCAGGTCATGATCCCAGCGTCCTAGGATCGAGTCCCACATCAGGCTCCTTGCTCGGCGGGGCGCCTGCTTCTCCCTCTGCCTCTGCCTGCTACTCTATCTGCCTGTGCTCCTTTTCTCTCTGACAAATAAATAAATTAAAAAAAAAAAGAACTGTTAAATGTCATGTTTTTCTTTTAGGGCTAATTTGTTTTTTTTTTTACTTTTTTTTTTTTTTAAGGATTTATTTATTTATTTGAGAGTGAGCGAACATGAGCAGGAGGAGCAGAGGGAAAGGGAGAGAGAATCCCAAGCGGAATCTGTGCTGAGTAAGCATGGAGCTCAACAGCGGGCTGGATCTTACAATCCTGGGATCTCAAGATCTGAGCTGAAACCTAGACTCTGACCCTTAACCCACCATGCCACTCAGGTACCCTTGAGACCATGACCTGAGCCGAAGGCAGAGGCTTAACCCACTGAGCCACCCAGGCGCCCCCCACTGAGACATCCAGGCACCCCGATCATTTAAAAAATAAATAAATAAACATGTTCTGAATTATCCGCATGACCTCATAACTGAGTGCTGCCCTGTGATTCTGATTTCCATGATTGTATTTATTATCACAATTACAAGAAAGCATTTAGCTTTAATGGTGTATAGGTTTACCGTTAATGGTTTATAGGCTTAGTTTTAATGCTTTATACATTTATGATGGGCTTTTATTAGGTTAGCAACTCCTAATGTTAAAATGATCACTGTTACAGGACATTTGTTTTATACTCCTACTGAATTGCCTTACTTGCAGTATCTAGTTAGGTATGAAGAAGGGGCAATGGCTGTTCATGAATCAGTTAACTGTGCTTACCGTAGCAACTCAGTGCGGCAATACAACTAATACTTTGTTAAGTGAAGACCAGATGACGTCAAACAACACCTTATGAACAAAGGTTTCATGCTAGTTTAAACAGAGAAAGGTGGTGGGAGAATTGAGTCACCATCACAAGGTGTAGGCAATTATAGGTTTGCAGAACCCAGGAGGAGAGACACCATAGCATTAAGGCCATATTCAGGGAGGGTAGGCTTGCAGGAATCTCATCCTGTATATTTCTTTTTCTTTTTTCCATCTTATATGTTTCAATTTGCAGCAGTTAGCAGCAAGAGTAGTGGTAATTAACAAGGAAAACATTTTCATGAAACAGTTTTTGGTGGGTTTTTTTTTGGTGTTTGTTTTTTTAAGATTTTATTTATTTATTTGACAGACAGAGATCACAATCAGACAGAGAGGCAGGCAGAGAGAGAGGAGGAAGCAGGCTCACTGCTCAGCAGAGGGCCGGATGTGGGGCTAGATCCCAGGCCCCTGGGATTATGACCTGAGCCGAAGGCAGAGGCTTTAACCCACTGAGCCACCCAGGCGCCCCTGTTTTGTTTTGTTTTTGAGAGAGAGAGGAAAGGTCAGAGGAAGAAGTAGGCTTCCCACTGAGCAGGCAGCCCGATTCAGGACTTAACTCCCAGGACTCCAGGATCATGACCTGAGCCAAAGGCAGTAGTTCAACCAACTGAGCCACCCAGGTCCCTCATGAAACAGTATTTTAAATTATTTCTGGGTGACTGGATGGCTCAGTAGTAGATTAGGCTTCTGCCTTCAGCTCTGGTTATGATCCTAGGGTCTTGGTATCAAGTCCCAAATTGAGCTCCTTGCTCAGCAGGGAGCTTGTTCTCCCTTTCCCTGCTTCTCCCTTTGCCCCTGCTTGTGCTCTCTTGCTCTCTCTCTCTCTGACAAATAAATAAATAAAATACATTTTTAAAAGATTGTATTTATTTGGGGCACCTGGGTGGCTCAGCGGGTTAAGCCTCTGCCTTCCGCTCAGGTCATGATCCCAGGGTCCTGGGATCCAGCCCCGCATCGGGCTCTCTGCTCAGCAGGGAGCCTGCCTCTCCCTCTCTATCTGCCTGCCTCTTTGCCTACTTCTGCCTACTTGTGATTTCTCTCTGTGTCAAATAAATAAATAAAATTTATAAAAAAGAAAAAGATTGTATTTATTTGACAGAGAGAGATCCCAAGTAGGCAGAGAGAAGGGGGAAGCAGGCTCCCTGCTGAGCAGAAAGTCCAATGTGGGGCTCGATCCCAGGATCCTGGGATCACGACCTGAGCTGAAGGCAGAGGCTTAACCCGCTGAGCCACCCAGGTGCCCCAGTAAAATCTTTTTTTTTTTTTAAAGATTTTATTTATTCATTTGTCAGAGAGAGAGAGAGAGAGAGCAAGAGAGCGAGCACAGGCAGACAGAGGCAGAGGGAGAAGCAGGCTGCCGAGCAAGGAGCCCGATGGATCCCAGGAGGCTGGGATCATGACCTGAGTAGAAGGCAGCTGCCTAACTAGCTGAGCCACCCAGGCATCCCCTGCCCCAGTAAAATCTTAAAAAAAAAAAAAATTATTTTCAATATTGCATCCTGGGGCAATATTGAAATATTAAATATTAGTCTGAATAAAAGAGTAAAATAAAATTAATGAAAGTTAAATAATTTGATAAATCAGCCCTAACATTGGAGTTCCTCAAGAATATTTTTCTTTTCACAAGGAACTTGATGTTACTAATTGAGAATACTACTTTAACACAACAGGTGGAGGGAGCTAGATCTGAAAAACTGAGCTGGGAACCACTGTTTCATCTAGCAAAGAGCTGTACTTACTTGAATTGGCAGAGAAAAAATTTAAGGGCCTCACTTCTAAGAAATAGAGCAAAGTATGATTCATGCAAGCATTTTTTCAGTAGCTGCCCTGACACCAAGCAATTCTTCCTAACAAAGCCCCACCTAATGCCTTCAGCAAACAGCAACTTAGTAACATACATATATATTTTTTCCTTTAAAGGATTTTAGAGAAAACTTACTAAGTAAATTTCATGAGTGGCAGCTTGTGTGTCTACTATTTGACTTCTTTTTTAAAAAAATATTTTATTTTTTTGACAGCGAGAGAGATCACAAGTATGCAGAGAGGCAGGCAGAGAGAGAGAGAGAGTGAGAGAGGAGGAAGCAGGCTCCCTGCTGAGCAGAGAGCCGGAGGAGGGACTCAATCCCAGGACCCTGAGATCACGACCTGAGCCGAAGGCAGAGGCTCAACCCACTGAGCCACCCAGGCGACCCTACTATTTGATTTCTTATAACATTCCGTTTTGTTGTTGTTATTACCCTTCCCCAGGTGCAGGAAATTTCAGTGCTGATGGTGGGGACCAAAAAAAATTATTCTTGGTAGAAACAGTCCATCTTGGGACGCTTGGGTGGCTCAATTGGTTGGACGACTGCCTTTGGCTCAGGTCATGATCCCGGAGTCCTGGGATCGAGTCCCGCATCGGGCTCCCAGCTCCATGGGGAGTCTGCTTCTCCCTCTGACCTTCCCCTCGCTCATGCTCTCTCTCACTGCCTCTCTCTCAAATAAATAAATAAAATCTTAAAAAAAAAAAAAAAAGAAAAAGAGACAGCCCATCTTCATGAGTGACCCTTCAGCCACAAGATGCTGTTTTTTGTTTTGGTTTGTTTTTAAGATTTATTTATTTATTTATTTATTTATTTGACAGAGATCACAAGTAGGCAGAGAGGCAGGCAGAGAGAGAGAAGAGCAAGCAGGCTCCCCGCTGAGCAGAGCACCTCCCCCCTCCATTCCCTGATGCAGGGCTCGAGCCCAGGATTCCAGGACCATGACCTGAGCCAAAGGCAGAGGCTTTAAACCACTGAGCCACCCAGGTGCCTCACAAGATGCTGTTCTTTTTGAGTTGCCCTTAATTGCTTTTGTCCTTCCTACTCTCATAGAAATTCTCTGAGGTCCTGGTCTTGGCTTACCTTCCTCTCTCTACAGGATTTCATTTACTTCCACAGCTTTAAGTATCCATGATATTGTGAGTGATGTGAACAAATGTAATTCATTAATATATTTAACAGATATCTGTTGTACCAATCGTGATAAGGAACATGCTGCTAAGTATTGATGAACAAGTTTCCACATTTCCAGCTTCCTACTGACCATCTCCCCTTGGAATCCTAAATTCAATATGCCCCAAAGTGGGGTCTTTATCATCTCCTCCAAACTGTTTCACTGCATGTCTGTGAGTTGTACCAAACTTTGCCTAATTTTCTTGGGATTTATCCTTGACTCCTCTCTCTCTCTCTCTTTTTTTTTTTTTCTTAAGATTTTATTTATTTAGGGATGCCTGGGTTGCTCAGTTGGTTAAGCGGCTGCCTTCGGCTCAGGTCATGATCCCAGCATCCTGGGATCGAGTCCCACATCTGGCTCCTTGCTCGGCGGGGAGCCTGCTTCTCCCTCTGCCTTTGCTGCCACTCTGCTTGCCTGTGCGTGCTCTCTCTCTTTCTCTCTCTCTCTGGTAAATAAATAAATAAAATCTTTAAAAAAAAAAAAAAGATTTTATTTATTTATTTGACAGAGATACAAGTGGGCAGAGAGGCAGGCAGAGAGAGAGAGAAAGCAGGCTCCCTGCTGAGCAGAGAGCCCGATGTGGGATTCCATCCTAGAACCCTGAGATCACGACCCGAGCTGAAGGCAGAGGCTTTAAGTTTCTGTATTTGATGCCCAGATCTTGAAAACTGCCATCTAATCCCTTCTTTCCATGGTCACTATTGCCTTCGTTCAGGCTCTCTACCTCTTTTCCCTGGTCATGGCAATAGCTTCCTTATTTATCTCCCTATCCCACATTTTCTTGGTACCTTAAATCTATTCTCTTTGCAACTGCCGGAATGATCAATAATACAACCCAATAATATGACCCAATATTTAAAACTCTGAATTTTTTTTGGGTGCCTGCGTGGCTCAGTTGGTTGAGCGTCTGCCTTTGGCTTAGGTGATGATTTCAGGGTCCTGGGATTGAACCCTGCATCGGGCTCCCTGCTCAGTGGAGAGCCTACTTCTTCCTTTCCTCCCCGCTCATGCTCATGCATCTCACTTGTGCTCTGTGTCACTATCTTTGTCTCTCTTTCTCTCAAACAAATAAATAAAATCTTAAAAAAAAAACCACCTCTGAATTTCTTTCTATACTTACATTTTAAATTTACCTGTTGGGTAAAAGTTGAACTCCTTAGCCTGGCTTATGGGATACATCATAACTAATCTGTGTTTTTTGTCTGTATATTCTAGTCTTTGGAATTTACATTATACTACTAGTGAACTTTTTGTACTACCCCAAATACATTATATTGTCTCCTACTGCTTTTGCTTTTTCTCTGCTTGAACTCATCTTTCACTGCTCTTTTTTTTTTTTTTCAAAGATTATCCATTTATTTAACACAGAGAGAGAGATCACAAGTAGGCAGAGAGGCAGGTAGAGGGGGGAGGGGGAAGCAGGCTCCCTGCTGAATAGAGAGCCAATGCGAGACTCCATCCCAGGACCCTGAGATTATGACCTGAGCTGAAGGCAGAGGCTTAACCCCCTGAGCCACCCAGGCACCCCTCACTGTTCTTCTTTACTCTTTTTTTTTTTTTTAACTTTTTAAAAT
The DNA here is from genome assembly GCA_004024625.1 of Mellivora capensis. Taxonomy (NCBI): domain Eukaryota; kingdom Metazoa; phylum Chordata; class Mammalia; order Carnivora; family Mustelidae; genus Mellivora; species Mellivora capensis. The sequence goes on from PISX010017089.1 coordinate 13,317, forward strand.
TTATTTATTTGTCAGAGAGAGAGGGAGAGAGTGAGCGAGCACAGGCAGAGGCAGAGGGAGAGGGAGAAGCAGGCTCCCTGCCAAGCAAGGAGCCCGATGTGGGACTCGATCCCAGGACGCTGGGATCATGACCTGAGCCGAAGGCAGCCACTCAACCAACTGAGCCACCCAGGCGTCCCATGTTCTTCTTTACTCTTTAGTGATCCTTCAAAGTACCTGAATAGATGGTGCCTTATTCATCTTTATGTGTCTAGCAAAGTATAGATCTCCAGTAACTAGAACAATAAATATGTGACTAAACCTCTGTGCTGCTGATTCTCAAATCTGTGTCTCCAGGGGTGATCTCTGGACACTGATACCTGGATGTCTAAATCCAGGTATCTAAAGAGCATTTCAGTGCTGTTTACCAAACTGCTTACCTTCTCCATTAAGAAAGGAATCAGTAAGTAATCGTGTGGACCCATGTCATACAGACTGGCCAGACCACAGTAAGGCACAACTCCAATAAGCACCATTTACATTTTATAGTCTATATAAACGTCACATTGGCATATTGTACTACATGATGATTCTGCTGCGAGGATGGCCTCTGGGCCAACACCTATTAGCTCTGACCTTGGACAATTACATTCTTTGGTACTTCAGCTGTAAAACTGTATTCAATAAATGTCTGTCATTATTTTTAAACCTCAAACCTACTTCTCCTCCAGTGTTTTCTATGTCTCTGGTGACTGACATTACTCCTTTGTTACCAAGATAAGAAACCAAAGAATCCGGGGTGCCTGGGTGGCTCAGTGGGTTAAAGCCTCTGCCTTCAGCTCAGGTCATGATCCCAGGGTCCTGGGATGGAGCCCTGCATTGAGCTCTTTGCTCAGCAGGGAGCCTGCTTCCTCCCTTCTCTCTCTCTGCCTGCCTCTCTGCCTACTTGTGATCTGTCTGTCAAATAAATAAAATCTTAAAAAAAAAAAAAGAAACCAAAGAATTGGGGCGCCTGGGTGGGTCAGTCATTAAGCGTCTGCCGCCTTTGGCTCAGATCATGATCCTAGGGGTCCTGGGATTGAGCCTCTCATTGGGCTCCTTGCTTGGCGGGAAGCCTGCTTCTCCCTCTCCCACTCCCTCTGCTTGTATTCCCTCTCTTACTGTCTCTGTCTCTGTCAAATAAATAAAATCTTACAAAAAAAAAAAAAAAGAAAGAAACAAATAAACCAAGGAATAAGATTGAACTTCCTCTTTTTTCTCACCTTAAATCCAGTACTAAGGCCTGTAGAGATATTTTTTCTTTCCTTCTTGCCATCCTGCTGCTAATGTCACATTACAGTTCTGAGATTTCTCTTGTCTGGACCATTGCATTGGCCTCCCAATCAGTTTCTACTTCTTGCCTCCCAGTCATTATTTTACCTATCACATAGCTGCTAGAATCATTTTCCTAAAACATGGTTCAAACAGGGGTGCCTGGGTGGCTCAGTTGGTTAAGCATCTGCTTTCAGCTCAGGTCATGATCCCTAGGTCCTGGGATCGAGCCCATGTCATGCTCAGTGGGGAGCCTGCTTGTCCTTCTCCCTCTGTCCCTCTTCACGCTTGTTCTCTCTCTCTTTCAAATAAATAATAAAATCTTAAAACAAAACAAAACAAAACAAAACACCGGCGCCTGGGTGGCTCAGTGGGTTAAAGCCTCTGCCTTAGGCTCAGGTAATGATCTCAGGGTCCTGAGATCGAGCCCCGCCTCAGGCTCTCTGCTCAGCAGGGAGCCTGCTTCCTCCTCTCTCTGCCTACTTGTGATCTCTGTCTGCCAAATAAATAAATAAAAAAAAAGAAAAAAAACAGGAGCCAGAACACTCATTTGAAAGTGTTCTGTTCCAAAAAAAAAAAAAAAAACCCTACAAAAAAACCAAAAAAACCATGGGACACCTGGGTTGCTCAGTAGGTTAAAGCCTCTGCTTTCAGCTCAGGTCATGATCCCAGACTCCTAGTATTGAGTCTCTTGAGTCCTGAGTCAGGCTCTCTGCTCAGTGGGAAGCCTGCTTCCCCCTCTCTCTGCCTGCCTCTCTGCCTACTTGTTTTTTTTTTTTTTAAGGTTTTATTTATTTATTTGATGGACAGACATCACAAGTAGGCAGAGAGGCAGGCAGAGAGAGAGGAGGAAGCAGGCTCCTTGCTGAGCAGAGAGCCCGATGGGGCTCGATCCCAGGACCTTGGGATATGACCTGAGCCGAAGGCAGCGCCTTAACCCACTGAGCCACCCAGGCGCCCCTCTCTGCCTACCTGTGATCTCTGCCTGTCAAATAAATAAATAAAATCTTAAAAAAAAAAACCCACCAATAGTTCAAATAAGTTAACTTCACCCTCAAAAATATTAAGTACATTCCAAAATTCCATAGGCCAGTTACTATGCTAGGTTCTGGTACTCTAATGATAAGCAGAACAGGTGAAATCCTTCCCAGACTACTGCTAAACAAGGAGAGACAGGAGCCTGTGGATGGCTCAGTTGTCAAGTAGCTGCCTTAGGCTCAGGTCATGATCTCTGGATCCAAGGATCCAGGCCTGTATCAGGCTCCCTGCTGGGCTGGAAGTCTGCTTTTCCCTCTTCCACTCTCCCTGCTTGTGTTCTCTCTCTTGCTGTGTCTCTTTGTCAAATAAATAAATAAAATCTTAAAACAAACAAACAAACAAACAAGGAAGGACAAATATATGTGTAAACCTAGAGATATAGGTAGATACTAGTTCCTGTAGAAGGATAAAAAAGAAAGACCCCTTGCTCCCATTTCCAAGTCTTTGGTGTTTTCTGAGGAAAGAGATTCCACAATCACTTACTTAGACCACAAGTGTTCAACAGATTTCTTGTCTTTTCAGAACTCTGTCCTGGTATTTCAGTTTTTTATTTCCACGGGGATAGGATAGGCTGTTAAGATTTCCTTGGGCCAGGAGAACTCTCTTGGTTTTTTAATGAGACAAATAAGCCCAAGTGCCGCCGGGGCCTGGCACATGGTAATTTTTTGTGGCTGAAATAGGACTGTGTGTTGTTGGTTTAGCCTGCCCATAGCAATAACCATCCACTATTAAGCTCTGAACTTCTACATTTCCCCTGCTGCTTCTAGAAGGAAATGAATAATGGCCAAATACTTGTTCAGCTGAGGCAGAAAAGGAAAAAAAAAAAAAAAACTTATGTTGCTAGATAGGATGATAAATGCCAAAAAATTTTGATATGCTCAGCCAGCATGACACAGCACATTCCCATTTTTTTTAAAAAAAAAAAAAAAAAGATTTTATTTATTTATTTGACAGGGAGAGAGACAGTGAGAGAGGGAACTCAAGCAGGGGGAGCAGGAGAGGGAGAAACAGGCTTTCTGCTCAGCAGGGAGCCTAGTGCTGGCTGGATCCCAGGGCCCTGGGATCATAACTTCAGCCCAAGGCACAGGATTAAAGACTAAGCCACCTAGGCCCTCCACGTTCCCATTACTTAGCCTGCTATAATGTAAAAGGGAGTTAATAGGAGGGTGGTGGTGGGAGCGGTCATGGGGTCAGAAAGGGGATATAGTATTTTTTTTTAAAAAGATTTTATTTATTTATTTGACAGACAGAAATTACAAGTAGGCAAGAGAGGCAGGCAGGGAGAGAGAGGAGGAAGCAGGCTCCCTGCGGAGCAGAGAGCCCAATGTGGGGCTCGATCCCAGGATCCTGAGATCATGACCTGAACCGAAAGCAGAGGCTTTAGCCCACTGAGCCACCCAGGCACCCCGGGATATAGTATGTTTATTATACGCTCCTGTTTTGTATCAGGTGCTCTGTTATGTCTTGGGGACACAGAGATGGGTGTAACCCAAACCTTACTTTCCAGAAAGTCAGTCTAGCAAGAAGAGGTAGGCATATAAACATATAAAATAGCTTAAGACCTATTTTGTAGAGCTTTTGGCCATATAGGATATTTTGGGGCACAAAAGAGGAAATGATAAATTCTGGGGATGAGCAAAAGCCAGAATAGCTTCAGAGGAATTCTGGGGATGAACCATGGTCAGGAACAGTTTCAGAGGAAGTAATGCTTCAGCTGAGTCTTCAAAGACATTTTCTCTAGGCCAACTAGGAGGGACCAGATTCTTCATATTTGAACAAAAGCCTGAAGTCTTGAAACAGCAATGCATTGTTCTATGTGTTACAATCAACCTAGGAGCAAGAAAAGTTATCTTTTCTAACGTATAATAAGAACTCAGAATTGTGCTAAGTAATCAACAAAGATGATCCTGAAGAATTAACAGTATTCCCATTTTACAGGTGAGAAAAGTAAAAGCTCTTGCCTGAAGGCCACACATACACTGACATTGAGTTAACTCAGGAAACTGACTACAGAGCCCCCATTTTTTTTTAAGATTTTATTTATTTGACAGACAGAGATCACAAGTAGGCAGAGAAGCAGGCAGAGAGAGGAGGAAGCAGCCTCCTCTGCCGCTGAGCAGAGAGCCCGATGCGGCGCTCGATCCCTGGCCTTTGGGATCACGACCTGCCTGGACTCTGGGATCACGACCTGCCGCTCGATCCCTGGACTCTGGGATCACGACCTGCCGAAGGCAGAGGCTTAACCCACTGAGCCACCCAGACGCGCCGAGCCCCAATTTTTTAAACCACAAACCAGAGGAGTGAAATGAACAGATTTCAGAAAGATTCCCCCCAGCAGTTTTGGAAATAGTGGGGTGGAAGAAGGAAAGCTGCAATCCTGTAAATCAGAATAATGAGGGAGGTTGTCTAAGTACTGAGGCAGCAAACGGGTAGAGGCTGCGGGGATCGGGGTGGTGTATTTGAGAAATGCTTGGATAGTTTCATTGCTTGTGGTGTGGATTAGACGTGATCCTCCGTGGAGCAACAGGACCATTACCCTGGTCTGGGCCTTGAGGGGAGGACAAACAGGGGTCCCCCACAGAGATTGCCAGATTAATCGAGGCGGTCGGTTTTGGAGATGGATGCCCCGGGCCCTCCGACCCCAACCCTAGGCAGCATACAGGGGTATCCGTGTCTTCAGTGCCCGAGCCCGCCCACAGGGCGGGAAAGTGCTGAGTCACTCTGGCGGGGCGCGCTGGCTCAGGGCGGGGCTCGGACCACATCCCCCTCCTCTCTCCTCCTCCTGCACCCCCGGCCCGCTCTGACTCTCGCGAGAGCCCTACAGGCTATAAAGGCAGCGCCCCGCGCACGTCTTAACGCGTCTTCTTCCTGGCTTGTCTTCGGCGTTCTTGTTTGTAGAGCGGGTGAGAAACTTTCCCCATACGGCGGTCGTCGTCTTTTCCTCATTGTTCTGGGGTCCCGCCCTGCTCACCTTCGGTGCTGTGACGGGGGAGGTGGCTGGGCGAGGTCTGACGCTCGAGAGTGGCTAGGCGATACGCGCACCCTCCCGGAGGCCTCCCTTACGATTGCGGGGACCTGTTTAAACCTTTAGGCTAACGTCGGCTAGACTTTCCTCCTCCCCCGGCAACCCGAGCACAGGGCGCTTGCTTATTGGTTTGGCGTGGCGGCCGGGCAGACTCCTGGTGGTGGTGGGCTCTCCTCAGTTAATCTTCGGGGCCGGTTCGGGAAGCTTCTAGAATGGACCTGGAAACTGACCTGAGGCTACCCGCCCGTCGTGTGGTAGAGGGGAACGCTGTTGCTGGTCTGGACCTGTGGCTAGATGAAGAGTTTCAGATACTGTACCCTTTTCTGGCTTTTTTTGTGTTTGCGGAATAGGGATTGTGGTGATTCCAAATTCGTCTGTGAAGACTGCGGCTTTTTTGGGGGGGGGATGGGTGGGTGGGTGGGCTGGTGCTTTCCGAAGTGTTACGGTGGGGTTGATAATGGGAGCGGCTAGAGGGAACCTGAAGTCGGTTTTGGGGGGTGTGGCTTTCGCCATGAAAGTTCCTGGGCTGGGGTCCACCGAGGCCCACACCGGCTTGAGGTCCAACGGCCTTTATCCCGCTGAGTCGGACTTCAGTGGATGTGGGGACCACCTCGAAAAGCAGGTTTGGACTAAAGCAGGTGGTTTATGTTAGGGTCACACACTCTATACATTTGGTCACCAAATTGTTCTTGATGTATTAGTTTTTGGTCTGTTAAAGGTGTTAAGCAGTAGAAAGTTTGCAATAATGGATAATCACGACGATTTTTTTGGTTGTAATATTATGTACCAAAGAATGTAGGAACATGGGGGCGCCTGGGTGGCTCAGTGGGTTAAGCCTCTGCCTGCGGCCCAGGTCATGGTCTCAGGGTCCTGGCATCCTGTCTCAGGGTCCTGGGATTGCTCAGCAGGGAGCCTACTTCCCCCTGTGCCTCTACTTACTTGCGATCTCTGTTGAATAAATAAAATCTTAAAAAAAAAAAAGTCAAGGGTGCTGAAAAGGCTGAGCCACCCACATGCTCCTGTAGTGTCTGATTTTTGTTTCAGAAGTTGGAAAGCTCAGTTTATGCGTCATACTCATATAAAAATGTATACTAAGGTCACTGGACAATTTTTTATCATTCTAGAAGAAGGGTGTTACATAGAAGAATAAGGCTTGTTTCCAATTCACTTATTCTTTTTTTTTTTTAAGATTTTATTTATTTGTCAGAGAGAGAGAGAGGGAGGGAGAACACAAGCAGGCAGAGCGGCAGGCAGAGGCAGAGAGAGAAGCAGGCTCCCTGTTGAGCAAGGAGCCTGATGCGGGACTCGATCCCAGGACCCTGGGATCATGACCTGAGCTGAAGGCAGTGGCTTTAACCCACTGAGCCACCCAGGCGTCCCATAATTCACTTATTCTTTTATATTTTCCAGCTAATAGCAAGATGTCTTCAGGAAATGCCAAAATTGGGCATCCTGCCCCCAACTTCAAAGCCACGGCTGTTATGCCAGATGGCCAGTTCAAAGACCTCAGCCTATCTGACTACAAAGGTAAGAGTAATAACAATAGGTTCGTAAAAATGGAATTCTTTTACGATCTAGGATGGCTTATTAGATTTCTGTATCTCAGTTAGACTTGATTGTAAAATGATTTATATATCCTAGGTCACAGTCTTAGGGTAGGAGGCTGTTGCCTTCCTGATGAAGTAGTGATTACCAACTGTGATCACTGATAGATATTTAGATATTCTAGAGTCAGACTGCTTATGGAAAAAGCCCATGCTTCATTATGCCTGGACATACTACCTTAATTATTTCTTAGAACTACTCAATTATCATTGTTTTAGGGGATATTCTCGTTATGTCATTGAAAGCTCAAGTCTTTGGAGCTTAAACTGTTCAAGTTTATGAAACATCTATGTCAGAGCTGCTGTATCATTAGGCAGAGGCTTAGGCTTAGGCACATTCCCTTGACTGTTAGCTCCAGGAGAAGAGTTGATGTTGCATTTGGGACAGTTCTTTTTCCTGTGATAGTTGCATGCAGACACTTGGCCAGCTCTGATGAGGGTATTCCTTTATTTATTATTTATTTATTTATTTATTTATTTATTTTTAACCTTGCAGTCCTGGAACAGCAGGGGTTTTTTGGGGTAGTTGGTACATGGAGATTCCTTGAAGTGCAAACCTGAAACTCGGGTGTAAAGTGTACCTTTTTTTACTGGTGTAGTAATTAGTTCCTGGACTCAGCTTTTGGGTAGAACATGTGACTAAGGTTTCCTAACACATCACACTTGTTTGGAATGAGAAGCAGTTAAGAGGGGGGCCCTATGGAGGGAAGCTCCTGGCAAACAAGGTAAGTAGCACCACAGGGAGGTGACCTTGGCCCAAGGGTAAAGGCACGAGGTTTAGAAGGAGCTGCTCTTTGTCCTCCAGGGCTTGACCTGCTGAGGCTTCATGGTGCTTGTTAGGTAAAGCCCTGGAGAGGTTTAGATGAGTGAGTTGCTAGTGATTTTGGTTTTCAGAGTAAATGTCAAAAGGAGCAGCTTATTTTGATTTTCAGACGTTGCTGCTACCTGGAAACTAGTGAATATTTGGAACTCTTTCAATAACTCAATCTATTAGTTGTGGTGAGTGGCTGCTTGGCTGGTTGAAGGTCTACTTCCACTGGTAATCTGAGTGACTTCAGCAAAGTTTAAACTAGAGATCCTGTTACACCTTACTAGGACTTTGGGATCTTCTGCCTCAAGAAATTTTTCTTGTCCAGTTAGGCTTGTTAGGAACAGGTTTTTGGTGATTTAGATGATGACTTAAATCTTGTGTCCAGTTATTGTGGTTCATTGTGGAAGAAGTGCCAAAAGCCCTGGTCCCTCTTTTTTGGTCTCTGTAATGACTTGCAGCACAGAATCCAGCAATTAAGCTCTTTCTGTGCATTCATTGTATGCATTGGTGTTTACTAGTAGGTAATTTCATCCTAGGTTTTGCTTTCCTTTATTGGAGAACTTGGTGTTTGCTAATTTTAACTATCTAGAGATCAAAATCATAGTGAACAGTGTTCATCTTAATAATTGGCAGCTAAGGGGAGGCAGGAAAATAAAGCTTAGAACTGAAAGTCTTTTCATGCAGCCTTTCCTACCACAAGAAGAAGTTCTGGAAGTAGCTGCTAGGAAACATCTGTGTTGAGTCTAGGCATTTGGCAGTTTGTCTACCATGGGCTTAAAAAGACTTTTTCATGGGAGACGGTCTTTTTTTTTTTTTTTTTAATTTTTCTTGTGATGAGAACTTCATTTAAAGATTTTATTTATTTGAGAGATAGAGGGAGATAGAGCCAAGAATAGGAGGAGAGGGAGAAAGACTCCCCACCGAGGAGGGAGCCG
>PISX010017089.1:22119-44474 GCA_004024625.1 Mellivora capensis
CCGAAGGCAGAGGCTTTAACCCACTGAGCCACCCAGGCGCCCCTCTTTTTTTTTTTTAAGATTTTATTTACTTATTTATTTGACAGATCACATGTAGGCAGAGAGAGAGGGGGAAGCAGGCTCCCTGCTGAGCAGAGAGCCGGATATGGGACTTCATCCCAGGACCCTAGGATCATGACCTGAGCCGAAGGCAGAGGCTTTAACCCACTGAGCCACCCAGGCGCCCCGAGATTTTAAGTAATTTCTAAACCCAGCGTGGGGCTCAACCTCAGAAGTCCAAGATGAAGCTTTACTAGGGGCATATCGGTTAAGCATGACTCTTGATTTCAGATCAGGTTGTGATCACAGGATTGTGAGATGGAGCCCTGTGTTGGGCTCTGTCTGTGCTGGGTGTGGAGTCTGGTTAAGATATTGTCTCCCTTCCCTCCTTTTCCCACTCCCTGCCCCCCAAAGCCATGCACTCCCACCTGGTGCCCCTTAGTTTTTATTCTTTGTAAAGCAAGGAAGTGTGTTTCAAAGGCAAACTTCTGGTTCTTTCTTTCCTCCTAGGAAAATACGTTGTGTTCTTCTTTTACCCTCTTGACTTCACCTTTGTGTGTCCCACCGAGATCATTGCTTTCAGTGACAGGGCAGAAGAATTTAAGAAACTCAACTGTCAAGTGATTGGTGCTTCTGTGGACTCTCATTTCTGTCACCTGGCATGGTAAATTTCTTGGTCGATTTTGCCTGTGAACTTTGAACTAAGTAGCAGCTGGAGCTGGGGGGGGCTTTGACAGTAGACTTGCTGAAGTATTGTCTCCTGACTTCTGATGGAAGGGATTGCAGAGGCTCTTGACTTCCTCTTTTTGCTCTCTTACTACCTGGCAACAGAGGAGCAGCAGCTTGGGTTGCAGTTGAGTGTACTCTGGTGACCTTAACTATCTTCAGGCACTCAGTTTCCTCGGGAAAAGGTTTGGTCTTTGGGGGAAATAAGATTAGAAATGCTAAAAGAGGGAAGGAATAGATAACAAAAAACTACAGGAGTTTGAGTGAATGTGATTGTATATGTGCTTTTTGCTTTAGGATCAACACACCCAAGAAACAAGGAGGACTGGGACCCATGAACATTCCCTTGGTATCAGACCCCAAGCGAACCATTGCTCAGGACTATGGAGTCTTAAAGGCTGATGAAGGCATCTCATTCAGGTATATGCCTGCCAGGGGCTGACATTTAATCAAAACTACCTGATTGTCTTGAGGGACTTTTGGAGAAAGGTAGGGCCCTGATCTGTAGACTCTGCTCTCATTTCATTGTTGTGTGTGTTTTAAGATTTTTATTTGTCTGACAGGGATAGACCCAGAGAGTACAAAGTTTGGGGGGAATGGGAGAGGGAGAGGGAAGGCTCCCCATGGAGCAGGGAGCCTGATGGGGGCTTGATCCCAGGACCCTGGGATTAATGACCTGAGCTGAAGGCAGACACTTACACCTGAGCCACCCAGGCACCCCGGTTGTTTATTTTTTTAAAAGACTTTATTTTTAATTTCTCTCTATACCTTTTGTGGGGCTTGAACTCAAAACCCTGAGATAAGAGTTGCACATTTCACTGACTGAGCTAGTCAGGCCACCCCCATCACTGTATATAATAAAGCATACAGGATGATGATCTCATTTCATTCTTTTTCTTTCCTTCCTTTTCTCTCTTCCTCTTTCCCTGCCTCCCTCCCTCCACACCCAATGTGGGCTCTAACCCACAACTCCCAAGATCCAAGAGTCACACCTTCTGACTGAGCCAGCCAGGTACTCCTTGTTTCATTCTTTATGTAGGAAGACAGAGTCAGTGCAAATCTGGGAGGCAGGTACATTTTCATTCCCACTGCATCTCTGTTCTAACAAAGTAGTTTCTAAACCTGTACTGCATATCCCTCAAACCTTTAATCTCTTCTTCCCAGGGGCCTCTTTATCATTGATGATAAAGGCATCCTTAGGCAGATCACCGTAAATGACCTACCTGTTGGCCGCTCTGTGGATGAGACTCTGCGACTGGTTCAGGCCTTCCAGTTTACTGACAAGCATGGGGAAGGTAAGCCAATCTATCTGGTGACTTTGACAACAGAATTGTGGTAGGATAGGAAAGATGGCAGGAACAATGTCTATCAAATGAAAGCATGTCTACAAGAAATAAACTGTAGTGGGTTCTAGGGTGAGGTAATGGAAAAGCCGGGAGGAAACTATATAAAGGCTTTTTATTACAGTTGTATTGTCCCTGCTTCTGCCCTGCTCATTTAGGTTCACTGCTGCAGCTTTTAACTTACTAAAGGAGTGTAGGAGGATCCTCATAGATGTGTATAAAGGCAAAACAAAAGATTGGAGAATTTCATAGATAGGGCATGCCATTCTTTTTTTTTTTTTTTAAATTTATTTATTTGTCAGAGAGGGAGAGAGAGCGAGCGAGCACAGGCAGACAGAGTGGCAGGCAGAGGCAGAGGGAGAAGCAGGCTCCCTGCCGAACAAGGAGCCCGATGTGGGACTCGATCCCAGGACGCTGGGATCACGACCTGAGCCGAAGGCAGCGGCTCAACCAACTGAGCCACCCAGGCGTCCCTGCCATTCTTTTTTTTTTAAAGATTTTATTTATTTATTTGAGAGGCAGAGATCACAAGTAGGCAGAGAGGCAGGCAGAGAGAGAAAGGTGGAAGCAGGCTCCCCGCCGAGCAGAGAGCCCGATGCGGGACTCGATCCTAGGACCCTAGGATCATGACTAGGATCATGACCTGAGCTGAAGGCAGAGGCTTCAACCCACTGAGCCACCCAGGCGCTCCAGGGCATGCCATTCTTGACTAGTGTTCATTGGGAGAAGAGCTTTAATCCCTGTGATCCATATTCATTTTACTAGTTTTTTATTTAAGATTTATTTGAGAGAGAGACAGTGAGAGACCGTGTGAATGAGGAGGCGAGGGAGAAGCAGGCAGGTTCAGGTTCCCTGCCAAGCTGGGAGCCAGAAGACTTGGGGCTTGATTCAGCAGGATGCTGGGACCATGACAGACAGACAATGGATGGAGCCACCCAGGTGCCTGTAGGTTTTCAGATTTTATTTAAAAAAAAAAAAAAAAAAAAAAAAAAAAAAAAATTTTTTTTTTTTTTTTTGAAATTTATTTGATAAGAGATCAGAAGCAGGCAGAGAGGGAAGCAGACTCCCTGCTGAGCAGCGAGCCTGATGGGGCTCTATCCCCTGAGATCAGGATCCAAGCCAAAGGCAAAGGCCTAACCGACTGAGCCACCCAGGCGCCCCTTTTATTTATTTTTTTGACTGGAACATAAGCAGAGGAGTAGAAGAGAAGAGAGAAGCAGGCTTCCTTCTGAGCAGGGAGCCTGACGCGGGGCTCAAGCCCAGGACCCCAGGATCATGACCTGAGCTGAAGGCAGCCATTTATTTAATATCTGAACCACGCAGGAGCACCCCCTACCTCCCTTTTTTAAGATAACCTATGACTAGTTTTGAATTTTGGAAAATAAAAGGACTAAGATAATTTGCCCAAAGATTAGACAGATACAGCTGTAATACATTTATATCTTAAAAAATTTTTTTTAAAAGATTGATTTATTTGAGACAGAAAGAGCATGTGAGGGAGGGAGGGGTAAAGAGAGAGAAAAGCAGACTGGGCACTGAGCAGGGAGCCGAGATCATGACCTGAGCTGAAGGCAAAAGCTAAACCAACTGAGCCACCCAGGCCACACCTGTTTTTATTTTCTTAAATTACAATGTATTGTAGTATGGTATTTAAAATCTGGAAGTAACCAAATTATATAAGTGTTTATGTAAAAAAAAATTTTTTTTTAAAAGATTTTTATTTTGACAGAGAGATCACAAATAGGCAGAGAGGCAGGCAGAGGGGGGGTGGGAAGCAGGTTCTCTGCTGAGCAGAGAGCCTGACGTGGGGCTGGATCCCAGGACCCTGAGACTACAACCCAAGCTGAAGGCAGAGGCTTAACTCACTGAGCCACCCAGGCGCCCCTTATGTAAAATTTTTTTGAGGAGAGGTTAGGGCTAGGATGTTTTGAGATGAAATATCTAGGTTCTTCTTTAGGTATTTGAGGATAAAAGATCATGTTTCTTTTCTTTTTTTTTTTTTTTTTTTTTTTAAGATTTTATTTATTTATTTGACAGAGATCACAAGCAGGCAGAGAGAGAGGAGGAAGCAGGCTCCCTGCCAGGCAGAGAGCCCGATGTGGGGCTCAATCCCAGGACCCTGAGATCATGACCTGAGCCGAAGGCAGAGGCTTTAACCCACAGAGCCACCCAGGCACCCCTCATGTTTCTTTTATAAGTTTGTTCTTATAAAATCTACACATTACCAAGCAGATTGAACTTGGGAGTTTTTATCTAGCATTTGTTATAGTGTAGGTCTTCTTTTTCTTATTCTGCAGCACTAGTATTTTCCTCGTTTTCTGATAAAGTACTGAACTTGTGATAAAGTACTGAACTACTTGATCCCAGCTTTTGAGTTAGTAAGGCTGTAGTTTTTTGACACCCCACCCCCCCCATTGGTACATAGTTGTTGCTGGACTGAGACAACCTTACCCTAAGACTTAGTTTAGTTTTTAAGGACTTAGGTCATGAGGCTGTAAGTGCTGGGGAAATGGGGGAATGGAGATCTTGAACCCCATAACCTCCCAAGCTCGATGCAACTGGGGACAAAATAGTTGTGATCAAGTGCTACTGAGGTAAGATGAAGTACGTAGATGTACTTGGATGAATTTGCCTTACTGCATCTCATTTTCTTTCTCTAGGTGATAAATCTTTCAGACTAGTATTTTTTTCTTTTTTTTAAATTTTATTTATTTATTTGACAGAGATCACAAGTAGGCAGAGAGGCAGGCAGAGAGAGGTGGGGGGGAAGCAGGCTCCCTGCTGAGCAGAGAGCCCGATGTGGGGTTCCACCCCAGGATCCTGGGATCATGACCTGAGCCGAAGGCAGAGGCTTTAACCCACTGAGCCACCTGGGCGCCCCAACAGACTAGTTTTCTAAGGCCCATGTCCTCTCTCATATTAGGGTACAGAACATGGAAGTTAAGAGTCTGAATTAGTGTGGTGTCTGCTTGGGGGACCTGAAAGTGGTGGTTTTGCTAGAGTTGGAGGCCAGTAGGGATTAGTGAGCGATATCCGATGATACCTGAAGGCACCCTTTGTAGGAGTGAGTGTGGGCTTTACCTTAGCGCATTGAAGGAGCAGATGGTTCCTTACACTGCCCCCTGGTGGGGGATGAGATTCAGCAGCACAAAGACAGAAGGAGTTAGGGAATGGCAAAGACCTTTAGTAGTAGTAGTACTTGCATGTAGCCTAGACTCTTGGATCCGCTTTCATAACTCTGAAGCTTGCTGCTTCAGACTCTTGGTCTCTTCAGCTTCCCATCCCACTAGAACAGGCACAGCTTTGTGTTTAGCCTTTATGGTTTATATGAAGGTTAATGCTTGAGAGCCATGCCTAAGTACTTTCTTAAAAAAATTTTACTTACTTGACAGGGAGATACAAAGTAGTACAAATAGAGCTGCAGGGAGAGGGAGAAGCAGGCCCTCTGCTGGTCATGGAGCCTGATGCAGGGCTCAGTCCCAGGACCCGGGATGATCTGAGCCAAGGCAGACCATTAACTGACTGAGCCATCCAGGCACCCCTCTGAAGTACTTCGCATGTATTATTTATTCTACGTGCCAATTTTTATTGAGTATAAATAACATACAACATCAGTTTTTAGGTGTATAACATAATTAATTAAAAAAAATTTTTTTTTCTTAATTTATTTATTTGTCAGAGAGAGAGCGAGCAAGCACAGGCAGACAGAGTGGCAGGCAGAGGCAGAGGGAGAAGCAGGCTCCCTGCCGAGCAAGGAGCCTGATGTGGGACTCGATCCCAGGATGCTGGGATCATGACCTGAGCTGAAGGCAGTTGCTTAACCAACTGAGCCACCCAGGCATCCCTAACATAATTAATTAAAAAAAAAATTATTTATTTGAGAGTGGGGGGGAGAGAGAGAACATGAGAAGGGGGGGGAGGGTCAGAGGGAGAAACAGACTCCCACCGAGCTGGGAGCTGGGTGCGTACTCGATTTTGGGACTCCAGGATCCTGACCTGGGCTGAAGGCAGTCAACTGAGCCACCCAGGTGTTCCCCCATAATGATTCAGTTTCATTTGTGTATTTGTATTTCCTATTTGCTTTCCAAGTTTTTATTTAGATACCAGATAGAGTAATAATTAGTTTCAGGTGTAGAATTTAGTGATTTCATCACTTTTAAAAGATACTGGTGGTCATCACAAGTGATCTCCTTAACACCCGTCAACCATTTAATCCATGTCCCCCCCCCCCCCCGCCCCATAACCCTCTAACCCTCAGTTTGTTCCATATAATGAAGAGCCTACATTTGATTTGAGGATGCATAAACCAATACTTAAACATAGCACTAACTCATAGTAAATGTTGAAACTGGGATCCAGATTCATAACCATCTTTCTTTTAGGTGTTGAAAAAAAATTGTTTAGGGCTTTCTTGTGTTGAAAGTTCTCATACTGAGGTTACTGTGAGTGATGCCATTTTCTCCTTGGAGAGTCATGGTATTTCAGTTGTATTTGAAAGCTGATTTATGTGGGACTCAACTATGTCTTCTGGCTTCCATATTGATTCTGAAAAAACCCACTGCTGCTGGGTATGAGTGAAACATCCAAGTGTGGGTCTTTTCTGTTTTGTTGCAGATAACTGGCACATAAACTTATTTTCTTAACTGATAAAATTTTTTTTTTTTTTTAAAGATTTTGTTAAAGAGCCCTGGTGGAGGGGAAGGGGCAGAGGGAAGAGGGATAAGCAGACTCCCCACTGAGTAGGAAGCCCTTAAAAGCTAGACTCAGTTCCTGGACTCTGGGATCATGACCTAAGCCGGAGGCAGCCACTTAACCAACTGAGCCACCCAGTGCCCAGTGAAGTTTTTTTTTTGTTTTTTTTTTAAGATTTATTTATTTATAAATAAATAGGAAGCGGGGTGGGGAAGGTGGGGGTGGAGGTAGGACAGAGGGAGCTAGAATCTCAAGGAGACCACTGCTTGGGAAGGGCATACCAAGACACATGAGATCATGACCTGAGCTGAAACCAAGAGTTGGCTGCTCAACTGAGTGAGGCACGCAGGTGCCCTTGAGTTAATTTTTTGTATGCGGTGTGAAGTAGGGGTCACACCTTCACATTCTTTTGCTTGTGGAAATCCACCTGGTCCTAGCAACATTTGTTGAAGAGATTCAAGGGTGGTTTTTTCTTTCTTCTAATTTAATTTTTTTTAAAAGATTTTATTTATTTATTTGACAGAGATCACAAGTAGGCAGAGAGGGAGGCAGAGTGAGGGGGGAGGGAAGCAGACACCCCGCTGAGCAGAGAGCCGGATGTGGGGCTCGATCCCAGGACCCTGGGATCATGACCCTAGCTGAAGTCAGAGGCTTTAATCCACTGAGCCATCCAGGCACCCCTCTAATTTAATTTTTAATTTTTTATTAACATACAATGTATTATTAGCGCCAGGGATACAGGTCTGTGAATTGCCAGGTTTACACACTTCACACAGCACTCAACCATAGCACATACCCTCCCCAATGTCCATAACCCAACCACCCTTCTCTTACTCCCTCCCCTCAGCAACCCTCAGTTTGTTTTGTGAGATTAAGAGTCTCTTGGGGCTCCTGGGTGGCTCAGTGGGTTAAGGCCTCTGCCTTCGGCTCAGGTCATGATCCCAGGACCTGGGATCAAGCCCCGCATCTGGCTTCCTGCTCAGCGGGGAGCCTGCTTCCTTCTCTCTCTCTGCCTGCCTCTCTGCCTACTTGTGATCTCTGTCAAATAAATAAATAAAATATTTTAAAAAAGTCTCTTGGGGCGCCTGGGAATGGCTCAGTGGGTTAAGGCCTCTGCCTTCGGCTCGGGTCATGAACTCAGGGTCTTGGGGTCGAGCCCCACATGGGGCTCTCTGCTCAGCAGAGAGCCTGCTTCCTCCTCTCTGTCTCTCTGCCTGCTTCTCTGCCTACTTGTGATCTCTTGTTTGTAAAATAAATTTAAAAAAGAAATCTTTAAAGTCTCTCATGGTTTGTCTCCCTCCTGATCCATCTTGTTTCATTTTTTCTTCCCTACCCCCCAAACCCCCACTTTGCCTGTCAAATTCTTGATATCAGGGGATCATATGATAATTGTCTTTCTCTGATTGATTTATTTCGCTCAGCATAATAACCCTCTAGTTCCATCCACGTTGTTGCAAATGGCATGATTTCCGTTCTTTTGATGGCTGCATAGTATTCCATTTTGTGTGTGTGTGTGTGTGTGTGTGTGTACGTGAACGTACACACACACAGACACACACACACAACCCCTGCATCTTCTTTATCCATTAATCTGTTGATGGATAGGTTCTTAACATAGTTTGGCTATTGTGGACATTGCCACTCTAAACATTCAGGTGCACGTGCCCCTTCGGATCACCACATGTGTATCTTTAGGGTAAATAGTAGTACAATTGCTGAGTTGCAGGGTAGCTCTATTTTCAACTTTTTGAGGAACCTCCATGCTGTTTTCCAGAGTGGTTGGATCAGCTTGTATTCGCATTGAAGGTTTTTTAAAAACGTTGTGAAAGGGGCACCTGGGTGGCTTAGTGGGTTAAAGCCTCTGCTCTCGGCTCAGGTCATGATCCCAGGGTCCTGGGATAGAGCCCCGCATCGGGTTCTCTGCTCTGCAGGGAGCCTGCTTCCCCCCTCCCTTTCTCTGCCTGCCTCTCTGCCTGCTTGTGATCTGTCATATAAATAAAATCTTAAAAACAAAAACAAAAACGTGTGTGAAGCATACATGAAACTAAGCAGGAAATATAAATGCCTATTCACCCACTATCTACTTTTAATTTTTCTTTTAAAGAGTTTATATATTTTTTTGACGGAGACACAGCAAGAGAGGAGGAACACAAGCAGGAGAGGGAGAAGCAGGCTTAATCCAAGGATCCTGGGATCATGACCCGAGCCAAAGACAGACGCTTAAGACTGAGCCACCTAGGCACCCCACTGACAAATCTTAATATTGTTTTGTCATGCATACTTCAGATTATTTCTAGAACAAGGCATAAAATTTTGAAGCTGTTACTTTTCTTTAAATTTCAGGTGCTACATGAATAAATTTAAGTGTAATAGCACTAGGGCTGTGGTGAGGATTAAATTACATGTTTATAGTTAGCTTTGCACTGAAAGGCTGGAATGATTTCAGACTGTAGCATAGGCTTCCTGGTTCTGGTATGTTCAGCCTAGCCTCTTAAGGTATCAGATTTGGTATTGAGCCCTTTGTCTCCATTTGTTCATGGAGCTCATGATTGAGCAGGTTATTAATGGCACTTATCTCTTGCAGTGTGCCCAGCTGGCTGGAAGCCTGGCAGTGATACCATCAAGCCTGATGTCCAGAAGAGCAAAGAATATTTCTCTAAGCAGAAGTGAGCGCTGGGCCATTTTAGGGCTGAGCTGCAGTGGGTGGCCATGAAAACAAAATCTCTTTTGTACTATTGTTATGCTTAAAACACAAGACTTTAGATTTTGTGCAGATGTGGTATGGGACGGGACAGGCCTTTCCTGCAGGGGTTGGGGAGACCAGCCTTTCTTCCTCTGGAGAGAATGGCCTGAACTGTGTTACAGGGCAGGCCAACTGTGATGTACAGTAGTAAGGCAACGCTTTTGATCTTCTGTTGTTTCTATTAAACTTGAACTGAGACCGTGTTTGATTCTTCATGGGGGGGGGGGTGCTACTAACTTGATTTGGAGAGGAATTTATGCTCTGCTTTCCCTTTACTAGGAGAAAATGAGGGTGAGAGGTTCAGAATCAAAACTATGGGGGGTGGGCAGGGGAAAACGCAGGTAGACACAGGAAATGGAACTGAACCCAGGTGGTGGTAATATTTTCACTATATCTGGGGGAAGAAAGCAAGACCTGCAGTCATGTTGGCTAAATTAGCATTGCAATATGTGTTAGGGGTTAAAGCATAAATTACAGGCTTTAGATAGTGAGCCCCCAATGAGATTATTTGGGACATTTACCTTCATACTACTGGGAGTGCTGTATGAGAACTGAAGCTTGGACTCTTAATGATAAATGCCTGGTACTGGGCTTATGAAAGATCAGAAGTAGAGGCTTTGAAACTAAAAGGGGGAGGGGAAACAAAGATCCCTAGTGTTCATAGGGTAAAGTTTTCTGTATCAAAAGCACAGTGCTGGGATACCTGGGTCACTCAGGGGTGTCTCTTGAGGCTCTGGTCACATGGTGCCAGGGTCTCCCTGCTCATGCTGCATGCTTGCTTGCTCTCAAAATCTTAAAAAAACAAAAACAAAAACAAAACCCCACAGTGCTGAGCACTTGAGTTGCTTTGGATCCTAGCCTTGATTTGAAGGCAGTCCTTTTTCGGCCCTCACTGTCCTGAGGGAGAGAGGGATGTTTGGGGGAGAAGTTGGGTGCCTTCTGAGCCCTTGTGGCTAAGGAAGAGAACTAAGTCTGTTGTGTATTCTGAACTCTACTTAGAAACCTGTCAGCTACTTCAACCTATTCCCACTCCTCCAAGCAAGACCTCTATAAGCAGCAGTACAGGATTGCCTGGGCATTCAAAGATTGCTGACACTTTAAAAAAAAAAAAAAATTTTTTTTTTTAAAGATTTACTTGACAGCCAGAGAGGGAGAAGCAGGCTTTCTGCTCATGTGGGATTTGATCCCAGGACCCTGGATCCTGACCTGAGCCAAAGGCAGATGCTTAGACTGAGCCACCCAGGTGCCCCTTGACACGTGGACTTTAATAAGCCAGGCATTGTTTCAGTAGTCTTTACATGTGTTTATTCATTACCCACAATAAGCCTATGAGATGCCATTAGTGGATGATAACCCTTTAGAAAGCCATTTTTAAGATTCTATTTGACAGCACAAGCCCGGGGAGGGGCAGAGGAAGAAGCTGTCTCCCTGAGGAGCAGGGAACCGAATGTGGGGCTTGATCCCAGGACCCCAGGATTGTGACCTAAGCTGAGGGCAGATGTTTAACATACTGAGCCACCCAGGTGCCCCAAGACTTCATAACAAGTAGCATTTTGGAGCACTGCAGAGAAATGCTAACAGGATTATTCCAAGCCAGGTGGGAATTCTGGATCTGCTTTGATTTGATTTGACTAAATTCTGAGCTCCATCTTCATTGAAGATCTCTATAATTCTTCTATCAAGAATATACCCAAAATAAAACCTCGCCTTGCCGAAAAGCAAAACAAGTCCCAGCAAGTACCACTTATAAATAGGGATCTCAGGGGAGAGAGGAGGTCAAGGGCCAGGGGATGCCGGTGGTGAGACACTGGGGCTGAGCCAGCCCCGAGATCTGTTGGGATTCTGGGTTTTTTTGGGTCTGAGTACTGTAAAAGGTAGTTCAGGCCTAGAGCTAGGATCCTCGGAGGGCTGGGCCAAGCCCAAGAAGGCTAAACGTTGGGCAGGTGGAGTGGAAAAGTAAGCCTTCTGCTCTTCTGAGTAGCGCTCCTGTGGTGTCACAGCATCCCGGTATGTCCAGTCACGCCAGTGGAAATTAAACCCTTCAAGCAAGGTGATTCGGTCAGCTCTTTTAGGTACACAGTCCAGGGGCTTTGTGGGTTGCAGATCTGGCACCTCTATTCCTGGCAGGAGCACCACTCCTCTGATGGCAAACCAGCCCCCATATCGGGGGTGTATGCACACACCTGATATGTGCTGGAAGAGGGTTTAAAAAAAAAAAAAAAAAAAGGCAAGGTCATGGAGGTCACTAAGTCCAATTACCATCATTGCAGACTAGGCTTGTTCAATTCTCAAAGGACACTGATTCCACATTGAACCTCTCTTATAGACGGGCTCCCCCATTTCCTCTCCCAGACAACCCTTTTCATGACCTTACTCTAGCCATGAGGAAGGTGTGTTCCTTAAACTGAGCCACCTCCATTAGCTTCCCAGTCTCACCACTGGTCTCCTAATCACTGCTCTAACCCTTCCATCCTGTAACCAGATTTTAAGAACAGCCTAGGTTCTTTGAGCTGATGTATTCCCAGGTAGGCTCCAGAAAGCATGTGGTGTCGGGCTCCTGACCGACCTGACATCCTGACACCAATACCTGACATCTTTCTCTGGTACTGTGTCTACCAAATCCCTTACCCAGGAGAGAGGGAGGAATGTTAGAGTTGGTATCTTGAGGGGCCTTCTCCCAGTCCCTACTCATTCATACTTGCCCTCTGACCTGGTCCCCCCAGGGGTCAGCCTCCACATCCTTTCGTTGGTAGTAGTAAGCAGCCCCTGCCACGTGGGCTGCAGTCTGGGCCAGAATCTTGGGGCGCCGATTGGGGTGTACCTCATAGTCAGCGATGACTTCGATTTGCAACTCTGGGAGGTTCTGGGATAGAGATGAAAGCTCATTTCAGCATGAAAAGAATCATGACTTTGCCCCAGAAAGCTCTTACTTGTGTTAAGGTCCTGTCCTCAGAAATCATTTGAAGTGAAAGCATGACCTTATCTTGGGGGGTCGGTGCAGGGGTCCACTGTGAAGAAAATGATCTGTCCAGGAGGGTCCACATTTGAAAGGAAATAAGGTCTTACTCAGAAGCTTCTATGATGAGGGGCTGGGGTGCCTAGGTGGTGCAGTTGGTTGTGTGTCATATTTTCAGTTTCAGCTCAGATCTCTGAGGGTCAGGAGACAGCCCTCTGTGTCAGGGTCCACCCTCAGCATAGAGTCTGCTTGAGATGCTCTTTCCCTCTGCCCCTTCCCCCTGCATTCTCTCTAAACAAAAATTTATTAATGAGGGGTGACTAGTCTCTGCCTTCCAGAGTCCCAGTGTGGATGAAGACTTGGCCCAGCTTCAGGGAGATCCAATGTATGTGTATGTATTTTATGTGCACGTGTGTGGTGGGGAAATACTTCCGGTTTAGGGCAAAGGGGTGACAGATGCTTGGTGGATGCTGGGCTTATTCTTATTTCATTGGAAGGCCAAGAGAAGTCTGGTTTGAGGTTCATATAATCAATTGTCCATCTGCGTAGGGTGAATGAGATTGATTCCAGACCTGGGGATTGCTAGAAGTAGGTGGCTGAAACAGGGGTAAGAAAGCAGAATGGGGAGAGATCATAATGTCAGGGATGGTTTTAGGATATCCTTCTATCTGGGAAGTGGCTCTTGGGTCTATGTAGGTCTAGTCCTGCAGTGAGCTTAGAGGAGCTGGAAGCAGCTACAGGTTTGGAAGCTGGGGGAATATAAGAGCTCACCTCTCTAACTCGGCCCAAGTGGTAGGCCACACATTGGTCCACAGGGTCAGTCAGTCGTTGGAGGTGGCAGCTCTGCAGGAACGGTTTGAGGGCCCGGTCAAACATGGCAGGTGTGCTGAGTACTAGGAAGGCCAGGGTAGGTCCTGGCAGGGTTAGGTGGAAGGTTGGAGGGAGGAGTGCATTATACCATGCCACCTGGAACAGAGAGAAAATTCAGGCCACACAGGAAGGCCAATTTAGGCCTCTGCTAGGCCCCTACCTCATCCTAGCATTAAGACCTTACACATCTTGCCTCAGTCTCCATTTCATTCATTTAGTCAATGGATTTGTACTGATTCTGCATGATGATGAGGGGGAATATGACAGGAAATTTGGAATAGAGAGGCAGAACATTCATGAACAACTAAGAACCAAGAGAAATTATACTGTGATTAGTGCAATGACAGGACCAGATGAGGGTCCTGTTAAATTAGAAAAGGCTTCTTGGAAGCTGTTTTGAAGGGTAGGAAGGAATCTGACAGAATGATGGGGGGGGGGGAATCCGTTATATATTATAAACAGAGGTCACAGCATTAGCAAAGACATGCAAAAAGGGCATATTTGGAAAACAGCAGATTGTCCAGTTTGATAGAAGTGAAGGGGAGCAAGAAAGGGGTGGAGAGATCAGTAGGCATGAGATTATGATTGGCCTAGAGTACCAATTTAAGGAATATGAGTCTAATTTGGTGACGAGGGGCTAGCCATGGAAGATTTAAGGAGCAAACAGACATGATTAGTTTTAGAAAGATCTGGCTGCAGTGTGGAGGATGGACTGCATGCAGAATGACAGCAAGTAGGTTACTGTAGTAATCCAAGTGAGGAATACTGGCCTGGACCACCAGAGCACAGAGGGAAAGGAAGGGAATGGATTTGGGAGATTCAGGTGACAGATTCAAAAAGTCTTGGTGTGTGACTGGATGTGGGGGAGGGAAAGGGTGAGAAGTAGGAGCCCAGATGACAGGCTCTGTTCAGTACAGTAATTCCCATTATCCACCCAAGTCTACCTAACCCATCAGACAGTCATTCTCACTCTCTCCATACCTGCCATCCACCACTACCTCCACACCTTTACTCAAGCTGTTCCTGATATTTGGGACATACATAATCCTCCTTCCTTCTTTTCACATGTAGCTCAACTCCATTTTTTCTGGTTAGTCCTTCTTAAGCTAGACCCAACCTATCTCTTCCGCTGTATTCTTTTCCAGCACTGCTGTGGGCCACTCAGTGGAAGGGGTGGGAGTGGGCTGCTCTTAAGCATCAGGCAAAGGGCTCAAGCTGAGTTGATTTAGCTTTGTACAAGCACACAGCTTAGTACAGGGGGCACTGGATAAGGGGGAAATGGATCTATGTAAACAAGGGTAGGTGTTGGTGCCAGACTTCTGTGTCAGGCAAGTGCACAGTTTATGTATCCAGCCCAGCGCTGGTGATTGGCAACATCATGAATTATTCTTGTTGGTAGATGGAACAAAGCAGCCGATTGTTTGCTTGTTCAACAACAGGAATGCCCTTTCCTCCTCAGATGGCCTAAATGTTAGCTACGCAAAACTTCCAGGCCTTGCCCTATCCTAATTCCTTCAGGAAGCTTTTAAAGTGACTAGCTCCAGGGGTCACTTTTTCCTCTGAATGTAGAGGTGACAGAGCCACAAAATCACTGGATTATGTTTCTCCCATTTATCAATATGGCGTAAAAGGACAAAGGTGCGACCACTTCTCTACTTTTTTTAAACCGAGTAACGGCTGACACCCTGTCCCGGTAGGTCAGAGGGACAAGGGGCCAGGGGAGCTCGGGAAGGACCAAAAGACTCGGGTTCACGCCGGTAGCACCCAGGTCAATCATACACCTCGCCCAGCACCGCAGGAGGGATGAACCAACCTGAAAGGGGTAAACCTCGAAGCCAAAAGGGCACAACGTGTCCTCGATCTTCTGCTTCAGTTCTGCGACCTGCGGCTCCATAGCTCACGCTACGCGCAGAGCTTGCTGGGGAATGGAGTCTAAAGGAGAACCTGGTCCGTTAAGTTTCAAGGTACCTTGGACTCCATTTCCCAGGAACTACTGGGACCAGCAGCGGGATAGCGTTGACTTGGTGCAATGCATCTTGGGATGTGTAGTTCACATGGTCCTTGAGGCCAACAGTTACGGAATCCAAAAGCCTCAGTTTCCCGGCAAGCTTCACGGTGAGGGTTTGAGTGCTCGTGTCGCTTCCAAAACGTAGTTCGGTAGCTTCCATCGCTGGTTGTCTTCGTGAGAGACGAACTCAGTTTCCCAAGTGGCAGTGCGGCTACAAGTCCGAAGTCGCACTTCCCGGGTCTATAAGGAGGGTTTGAACCGGGTGGCGCCTGTAGTTGCATGGTTCGGCGTGATGACGCCTGTGTCTTGGATCTGGAGTGGTCTCGACCAAGATTCGGCACTCTCAACTCTCACCTGATATCTGCGTACTTCCCCCAAGCGCCGTTCCCCTGACTAGTCCCACTTTTGACCCGATACCTTTAGTATTACATCCCCGATACCCACTCTCTGTCTGACGTGTGGCTTTACCGGGCTGTGCTTCGGGTATTCTGAGCTGGGAGAGCAAGGGCACAAGACGCCAGGACGCAGCCTCGCCAAAGGTTATGAGTAGGAGCCTGAGCTGGTCTGAGCACCTCGACGCACTTCTCAATGCTACTGATGGAAATGTGGCCAGGATTAAGGTGAGGAGGCGCCTAACGGCCCTCATTAGGAGTTTTGGGTTTAGGGACACTCAGAGCTTATTGGCCTGTGCACTTGTTTCTTTTGTAGCAACGGCTATATCCTCTTGGAGTCTCCACAGCAGGTAAGTGTTGTCCCTTTTCTACCCTCCAGCCTTTTCTCTTTCCATGATCTGCCTTTTTCTAGTCCTGTACCATCCACTATTCCTTCCAGATTCCAACGGTTTTCTTTCCTGAACAGACATCTGTTTTCCCCCCAAAGATAGGCCTCAAAATTGCCCCTTACTTACTCCCTCAACAGGAGACCTGGCTGGGACCTGGATTTCCCCTCATCACTTGCCTCCACAGTCTGGAGTCCAAACTCGACAGCCTTGGGGTCTAGAGACTCTCTTTGTTCCAGAGAGGCTGAGTTGGGCTGAGGCCCATAGAGCAACTTCTCTCCGGGATGAAGTTAGTATTCTGCGATCCCAGCTTCAATCCCAGGCTCAGGTAAAGCATGGACTTCTAGGTTTTATGTGTGGTGTTTGTATGAGATGAGGTATCAGGGATTGGGGAAGCCCTTTACATAGTAGCTCATGTGGTTTTTCTTGCCTGAGTAGGTGACTGAGGCACTAAGGCAGGCTGTGCGGGGGCTGCTGGAAGAGCAGGACCAGCAGAAGTACCAGATCTGTGCCCTGGAAGGTATCTGGCCAGTTCTTTTTTTCATATGGATAGCTCATTATGTATGCACACGGTTTTGTTACACACCTGTGCACTTACTTGTGTCTTCATTTGCAAGTGGAGTGTCTGGGCTCTTGTACAAAGCTCTCAGAAGGGCTGACACTCAACTTGTCCCGCTACAGCTTCACTAAAGTTGCTGCAGGGGGGCCCAGAGCGGAGGGCCCTCTTCCTGGAGCAACGCCTGGAGGGGCTGAGAAGGGAATTACAGGTTCTTCGAAGCCAGGTGCAGGAGCAGGCCCAAGCCCAAATACAAACAGGACCACGAAAGTGCAGTGCTTCTAGTGGCCTTCGCCAAGAACTGCAGAATGAGTATGTGATGGGCAAGTTCTCTCCTTCAGGCCTCTAACTTCTAGTAGTGTCCTCTGGTCTTGTTGATCGGCTATAGGATGACTCTGCTGTCCTCTATGCAGGCGGCAACTCCTGTGGGAGGAGTCAGAGATTCTTCGGGAGGAGCTGAAGCTTCTGCGGGACCAGCTGAGTGAGTAAAAGATTGGGGGTAGGTACAAATTCACCTGTTCTCTTTTCTGGAGGTTCTTTTTGCTGTCCCAGTAAGTGACTGTAGCTTTGATTGCTTGAGCTGCTCAGAAGTGTGGCCAAGTGTTTTGTCTTGCCTCCGTGGTGTGAGTCTAGTCTCCCCAGTCAGCTTGGAAGTTTCCCAGTAGTTACACCAGAATGCTCCATCTCAGTTTTCAGCACCAGGCTGGGCACAAGGCATGGAGGGGAGGGGAAAGAAGTTGGAGAATAGCTCCCTTACATTTTTCTCTCATCGGAAGGCCAGCACCAGGAGCTGCTGCTGAAACAGATGGCTGAGGGGCAGCAAGCTCAGGCCCACAGCTCGAAGGTAGGTCTAGGATCGGACCTCTCTCTTCATATTTCCCTGTGGAGGCCCCTTCCTTTCTTCTCTGTCTATTCTGATCTGCAGGCAGGCCAGGATACTCTTTTCCACCCTTGTCTGTTTCTCTTTTCCCTGTGCTGACTCTATCTCTCTCCAAAACTCTTCCTCCCAAGCCCTCTTCTCCAGGTTGAGAAACTGTCATTGCCCACATGAGAGTTCCATGTGTGCTGTATATGCCAGTGGTGGGGAGGGTTATTCCTCCTGGAGAGGGAGAGGTTTGGGCCTATCTGGGTCTGTGGTCTGGCAGATGTTGGAGCAGCTGCAAAGTGGCCAGGAGGGCAAGGGTCATACCCTGGAGGCTGCCAGGACAGAGGCACAGGATGTCCGGCGTGAGCACAACCTCCACAGGTCAGGGGATGTGGGTGCTTGTGGAAGTGGAAGGGATTTGTCTCAGAGGCCAGGCATTGGGGACCAACATTCAGCTATTGTAGATTTTTTAAAAAGATGTTATTTATTTATTTATTTGGGAGAGAATAAGAGAGAGAGAGAGCATGAGCAGGGGACAGGCAAAGGGAGAGAGAGAATCTCAAGCAGACTCCTTGTTGAGTGCAGAGCCCAGTGTGGAGCTCGATCCCACAACCCCAAAATCACGACTCAAGCTGAAATCAAGAGTCAGACACTCAACGGATTGAGCCATTCAGGCACTCCTCACCTATCTTAGATTTGACATTGGTTGGTGGGGGTGTATGAGTGTCTGGGTTACAGCCCGTAAAGATAATACTGGGCATTCTTTACTTGACACAGGGTCACTGAGGTATCTTCATATGTTTAGAGGATGAAGAGGGAGGAGACTGGAGTTCTGGCCTCAGGGTGGAGGACAGTTCTGTGCTGGGAGGGTCCCCTTGTCCTCCAGTCACCATCTCTGCCTCTGATTCTGTTTCCCTTTCCAGGACTTCCGTTCACATCTTCCAATCTAACCTGCCTGTGGCTGCCACCTTCGCCATGTCTCTTTCTTCATCTCGCTCTGAAGTCACTCTACCAGACAGTTACAGTGGCTGGGAACATTTAAGGAAGCTAGGTGGAGGTAAGGGCAGGGATCCTAGGTGTGGGTGAGCCTGAATCTGAAGGTTCATGGGTGTCTGCTGCCTAATTGTTTGGGACTGGGTAGAATGGAGTCTGCCTCTTTTTTTGTGAATCCATCATCCTCTGTTATTACTTATCCCAAGTTAAGCCTGTATGTTCCTCCTCATCAGGCGGGCACAGGGCTTAGTTCTGTGTATATTATAGTGCTTGCTGATGGTTTGTTTTCTCTTCCTTTTCTCTTAGATCTCCAGAGGAGCACACTTTCTAAACTGGAGCCCAGCAGCTTACAGCTCTAGGCCTAGAGCCTTGAGCAGGAGAACCTCTTCTTTAAGGGCCTCACAGTGTTCCTGAGTGACCTGTAAGGACTTGTATGAGTAGTTTTGCTCACTTTTCCCCTCCAAGGCCCTGTTTCTTGCCCCTTTTACCTCTTGATCTAGCTGGTATCTGCCCTCCTTACTGGGGCTTGTCACTGCCTGCCCATCCTTGCCCACCAGCTGCAATAAAATGTTTTAACCCTCCCTGATATCTTCTGTGAATCAGCACCTACATGGGATACTGTATCTTTTCTTCCTCCTGTTACTTGACTGCTTCCTGCCATCTCTCTCTGAAACCCAAGTTCATAGATATTTATAGCTATACCTTCTGAGTTCAAGCCCTGTGCTCAGTGGAACTTGGAAGGAAATGGGAGCTCCCGTTCTGGTGGGTAGAATGAGGTAGGACAGTGCCCTGGGGCAGTATTGCTGTAGGGATGCAGAGGAGAGCGAGGCATTTAGGTAGGCCCTGGACCTGAGTAGTAGGAGGCTTCCTCTTCTCATCTCCAGCTTCTGCCTCTTAAGGCTTACTTCATTCCCACCACACCTCCTCAACTTCAGCAGCCCAACCCAGCTTACATTTCTGTAGCAGTTTCCTGTCTCCTTTCTTCCAGTTTCTACCTCTAATCTAGTGGCTTTTAGAATTATTTGGCTGTGGGGGACCTGGATGGCTCAGTGGGTTAAGCCTCTGCCTTTGGCTCAAGTCATGATCTCAGGGTCCTGGGATCGAGCCCTGCATCGGACTCTCTACACAGCAGGGAGCCTGCTTCTTTCTCTCTCTCTGTCTGCCTCTCTGCCTACTTGTGATCTCTATCTGTTGAATAAATAAATAAAATCTAAAAAAAAAAAGAATTATTTGGCTGTGACCTCCACTAAGAAATACAGTTTACATTGTAGTAAATATATACATGTATATCATTTAATAAGTATGTACATGTATATTTACCAAATGAAAGAAATTTCATGATTTATTTTTTAAAAAGATTTTATTTATTTATTTGAGAGAGAGAGTGTGGGCAAGCACAGAGGGAGAGGGAGAAGACGACCCCCTGCTGAGCAGGGAGCCCGACTTGGGACTCAACCCCAGGACTCTGAGATCATGACCCAAGCAGAAAGCAGATGCTTAACTGATTGAACCACCCATGTGTGACCAAATTTCATGATATAATACTCATTGAATCACTAGGAGTGATGTACTCTGATATTTCCTATTATATTAAAAAACTAGGCCTTGTGGTTATTGGTTCTAATCCTTTCATCACTGGGTTGCTTCCTGGGAAGTATATCTTTCTATGTAGACTAAGGACAGCTTTACTTTCACCTTACCTGGATTTTGTATTCTGGACAATGCAGTATAAGATTTCCTCAGAAGCATCAGCATCCCACTAAGATCTCATGAGGTCTCTTCCACTGCTAAATATAGACAATGCCGGGACGCCTGGGTGGCTCAGTTGGCTAAGCAGCTGCCTTTGGCTCAGGTCATGATCCCAGCGTCCTGGGATCGAGTCCCACATCGGGCTCCTTGCTCAGCAGGGAGCCTGCTTCTGCCTCTGCCTGCCACTTTGTCTGCCTGTGCTCGCTCTCTCTCAGTATCTTTCTCTCTCTGACAAATAAATAAATAAAATCTTTAAAAAAAAAATATAGACAATGCCATTTATCCACGGAGTGGATATTTATTGAACATAATACATACCAGCCCTGATGTGTATTTGCGCTCAGCTAAGATATGCAGTGGGCTCATAAGGGTCCCAGCTCTTAGCTCCATCTAGCTGGGAAGAGGAGACAATTATCTGAAATAAAAGCATAATAAAAGGTTGAAATGAGTAGGTAGGAGCTACTTCCTTTTATGGGGTATATTTAAGGCCTTGGCCTAACTAGCAGACAGGTCATGAAGAGTGGACCTTTGATACCTGAATAGCTCTAAGGCATTCCTTGGTTCTTTCTCCTCAGTAGTAGGGAGATTGCTGAGGGGCACCTGGATGGTTCAGGGGGTCAGGCTTCCAACTCTTGATTTCTGCTCAGGTCATGATCTCAAGGTCTTGGGATTAAGGGGGTAGTCTGCTTGAGATTCTCTCCCTCCTCCCGCCCAACTCTCTCACAAATAAATACATAATTCTTAAAAGAAAAAAGAGATTGCTGAGAGTAGAATGGTAGAGATCAAACTTGGGTCAAACAGAACTTGTTCAAAAAACTAAATACTTACCATCAAGATTCATCTTCCTTCTCAAAGTACTAGTCTTTTACATCCTAGTCTTTTACATCTTTCACTGGGCATATGATAATGTCTGGTATGATGGCATTATTCAATTCTGCTTGGTAGAAAGCTGTACTTATTTATCAACTTCTTTGCATCTGGCTTTATGGGAGACAGATTTGCAAGGGTGCCTGGGCTTCAACAACAGAAAAATTCAATAGCAGTGTGGAACAATGGTATTTGAACTGTCACCAGGTGGCAGCACATCATGTATTGCCAGAAGAATGATAGGGAAAAGGCTTTGGGCCAATGGTCCTGGGCTGGGGTGATTTCTTTTCTCCTTTTGGAGATGCTGTGAGCTACCAATTAATCTAACTAAAAGAGTATCCTGTTAAGGGTACTGTGTTCAAGAACCTTTGACAGCGGGGTGCCTGGATGGCTCAGTGGATTAAGCCTCTGCCTTTGGCTTGGGTCATGATCCCAGAGTCATGGGATCGAGCCCCACATCAGGCTCTCTGTTCGGCAGGGAGCCTGCTTCCCCCTCTCTCTCTGCCTGCTGCTCTGCCTACTTGTGATCTCTGTCTGTCAAATAAATAAATAAAATCTTTAAAAAAAACCCAAACCCTTGACAGTTCTCAGAGCATAAAAAAGAACAAATTAAGCATTTAAACTCAATTTACATTTAACCTCCATTCTTATCTCCTATCACATATCTTTCTTTTAAAATTTTTTTATTTAAGTGTAGTTGACACACAATGTTACATTAGTTTTAGGTGTACAATATTAGTGATTGGACAAGTTTATACATTATGGTATGCTCACCACAAGTGTAGCTACCATCTGTCACCACACAACACTAATATAATAACATTGACTATATTCCTTATGCTGTGCTTTTTATTCTCATGACTTTTTCTTTCTTTTTTTTTTTTTTTTAAAGATTTTATTTATTTATTTGACAGACAGAGATTACAAGTAGGCAAGAGAGGCAGGCAGGGAGAGAGAGGAGGAAGCAGGCTCTCAGCAGAGCAGAGAGCCCGATGTGGGCCTCGATCCCAGGACCCTGGGATCATGACCTGAGCCAAGAGCAGAGGCTTTAACCCACTGAGCCACCCAGGTGCCCCTCTTTCTTTCTTTCTTTCTTTTTTTTTTTTAAGATTTCATTTATTTATTTGACAGAGAGATCACAGGCAGGCAGAGAGGCAGGCAGAGAGAGAG
>PISX010017090.1:0-44385 GCA_004024625.1 Mellivora capensis
GAGGGCCTAGGGGAGGTGGACTCGAGAATCACAGGGTGGGATGGATTTTATCAGCTGTTCTAAAGCCCCGACACAAACTGATACCATATGCAAAGAATGGCAGCGTACTGAACCTCCACAAATAGACCCACCTCTCTTCCTGCTTTGGAGCTCCTTTCTTTTTATTCTGCTGTCATTGGGAACGGTCATCTGTGTTTTACCTAAATAATCTGCCCTTGCAAAACATCTGTGAGGAAGCCATAGTCTGTGTGCTTTTCATAGCTATGTTTTAATTTTGTCGTTTTGTCCCAGGGCTTCTGTACATGGTCACAGCTTTACACCTCCAGGTTCTTGTTTACACAGTACATTTTGTGTATTTATTGTGTTACAGATATTAAGGAGTGTTCTTTAGAGAATGCTAGCTACTCTGTAACAATCCAGTGCTTCAAACAAAGGGACAAAGGAATTTCTCTACTTTCTTCCACAGAAATTTTCCTCAGTCTTGTAATATTTGTAGACCTTTAGACGGGGAGAAGTATCTCAGTGACATAAAAGGGAACCTTTAAAACAAACAACGAAAACAAAAAAATACATGAATACGCAAATCAGTTCTTCCTTCTCTACCCCCGTGTTTCTTCCTGTTTGGTTCACGTTTCATGGATAATTCTGAAAGTATTTTTGAAAAACTGATCCTTAATGAATTCCATCACATTAAAAAAGTATATATACACACACACACATATATATATAGATAAAGATATATATAGATAGATGTGCATGGATGTTTATACACGTGTGCATACCCATATGCACAACTCTATTCATTACAACTTACACAAGCTGAGAGGGCTGTCCCTTACCTTGATCTCAAATACGCAGTCAGTGTCATTTGGGTACATTTTGTATTTTGCTCATTTCAGTTAAGAGCGCTGGGCACACAGGAAGTGCTTAATAAAGTGTTCCGTTTAGAAGAACAATTCCTGGTTTTAATGAATCGCTGAGCTGGCTGCCTCTCATGTACCCACAGTAATGATGCTCCTGAGGACATGGGCACCCAGGAACTCCTGAATGCCCTCACCAGACACCCTGGCTTCGGGACCCGCTGTATGGAAGGAAATCCGATCCCGTAAGTGCCCCTTGAGCTCTGAGACCCTCAACAGCTCGGTTGTCTTCTGCTTGTCACCTGGTTTGATGTCTGCTATATTATGTTTATCAGCTATGATAGATGCCACATGGTGACTAGGATCATTTGTCCTTTGAAGCATTTTTTATTTTTAAAAAGCTGTTATAATGATCTAACCAGTATCTATGAATGAACAGAGCCAACTAGGAGAGTTTTCTATCATGCTGCAGAGCAAAATCACTACAGACATTTATTTGCTGCTTTAGAGATTAATATTTAATTCAAATAGCACTTTGTACAGATCCAGTGCTTTCCCCTTCTTCCCTTCTGCCAACTCCTGTACCTAAAAGCAGAGATAAGCTGCCATTGTATAGGATTTGCAGTTTGACTTATCAGCTTCTTCACTTTACCAACCCGAAAACGTGTTCTATATTATTGTGTATAAAAATGGATATTTTCTTCTTTTGGGGTTGCATATTTTTGTACTTTCCTTCATAATCCTTTTTAGGGAAGTACGTAGTATATGGATAAATGCAGTGAAATGCCTGTGTCTCTGAGTGGGTTGGGGGGAGGGCTGTGTGGGGGTCTTCATGCATAACAACTGTGAAGAGAGTTGAGTTTCCAAGTGACCCAAGCCAAGGCCCATGCAGGTTCCAGGCTCAGGTAGAATGAGGTTCTGGCTCAGTTATAACACAGACTTGGAGGAATTATAGAGAGTGTGGAAGGTATAGGAAGATTGGGGAAAGACTAACTTGAATTCCAGGTTTTAAAGGGAAGTTACTGACTTTGCAAGTGGACAGACCAGTGAGCATGCAAGGTTTCAGAACAGATTTCTAGATAGATAACTACCATGTCCTTGCTAGCTCTTATTCGATATTTACTAAACATTTGCTGGTACTTACTGCTTCATGGTAAGTAAGCCCTAGCAGCCGGTATCAGTTCCTAAAGAACAAAATGACTGTGATGGAAAAGGGCATGGAGACATCCTCTTTGAAGTCACAAGACTTTTGACTTTTGACATACCTGCATGTTTCATAGGTGAGGTAGAAGAATGAGATAAGGTGGATTCATTATATACCACTGCTGAGCAGTATGGACTCAGATAAGTGGCAGCATAGAAGGAGCTGGGTCTGGGCTCAGGGCTAGACAGGTTCAGACAACGGAGGTCTGGTCCCTGCTGTCAGAGGATTCACAGGGTTGGGGAAGAGCACCGCTGTGTGTGTGTATGTGTGTATGTGTGTGAGGGGTGGGGTGATGGAAGGTCTCCATTCTGGCAGCTTTTCCTGAATTCACATTCTAGGTTTCACCAAAAGGAGTACGATTGAGGGAAGTTTGACTGGGACATTGACTGTGGCATTGAGCTTTGTCTCAGCCAATCATCTTGTGAAGTTTTTGGAGTGTGAGCCCCATGTCTTACTTTGACTTTTTCATCAAGTTACAGTGGTTTAGAGATAACTAGAGAGCAGTGCACAGATCTGTCCCTTTGATGTTTTTAGTATATAGAAGAATAACATAAAGAGTGTGCTTATGCATTGTAGAATCTTGGAACTGGAAGGGATATTAGAAATGACATGTTCCAACATGTCATTTTGTACTTTTATTTTACTGGTGGAGAAGATAAGACCCAAGGGGGCAAGCATGTTGGTGATGGTCCACAGTGATTCAGAGCTCACGTCAGGCATAAAGGCCTCGTGATCCTTGCAGACAACCTAGCATTTCATGTACTGAGCACCCTCACTGCGTCCTCTCCAAACCCCAATTCTGTACTCATTTTGAAACGTAAAGCGAATATTGGCATTCTGTGCCAGATTCAGGGAACATTGAGCATAACATGCAGACTCCTTCCCAGGCCCATGTCATCTGGCACCTGCCTCCCTCCACCCCTCATCTCCCATCATTCTCCCTCCTACCTCATCCCGTCCCAGCTCACTGCCTTTCTGCTGTTCCTCAAACATGGAAGTTCTTTTCTTTTGAGGGACTTTGTACTTATACCTTCTCTTGCCTTTGCCTGTAGTGTTTTCTCTCCCCAAATCTTTCCCTGGCTGCTGCTTTCTGATCGTTCATGCCTTGGAAGAAGTATCACCCTCTTAGGAAGAAGTAGTCTGTCTTCCCCTGGATTCACTGTTTTCTTATTTTGCTTTATTTTTGGCTAAGTGACATTTTCTCATTGCCAAATTCCTCTACAGAAGGCAGAGACTTTGTCTTGTTCACCCCAGACTCTCAAATATGCAGAACATGTCTGGCACATAGTATGTGCTCAGTGAATATTTACTGAGTGAACACAGGGGCAAGAGACCAAATGCTGGCAGACTGGATTGACTGGAGTTTGGTACATGAGCATTTAGGGCCTCTTTGTGTTCCTTCATCCTTAACTGTAAAATGAGTTTGCAGCTTACAGGTCTGTGGGGAGATCAAACAAATGGTGAGGGCACAGTTGCCTGTTTGTGGTTGTTATTGATTGGTCTGTGCTCCCGAGGCTCCAGGAAAGGCCAAGTCCTCTCGGGTGATGCTACTTTGTGTCCTCCCTTTGCAGAAACATGCCCTGCTCCGTGGGGGAGGAGGAATGGACCACCGCTCCGGTCCCCCAGACCATCACGGACCTCTTCCAAAATGGGAACTGGACGATGGAGAACCCCTCACCCACGTGCCAGTGTAGCAGTGACAAAATCAAGAAGATGCTTCCTGTGTGTCCCCTGGGGGCAGGGGGGCTGCCTCCTCCTCAGGTGAGTCGCTCTCCATGTGACTGAGCCGATGGCAGTGCAGGCGGGCTGGGAGCTTCTGCTGGGGAGGAAGGAATGGCTGACCTGTCAGGGGGTTGTCTTTCAATCTTGAGCTTAAGACCCTTATCAGAGGGAATAGCATGTGGGTTTTGAGGGGAAGGGACTTGGTCTGCAAGTTCCTATACCTTAGTTTAACTTGTTTCTCTATTTTGAAAAGTCAGCCCAAGTTGCTTACTTGTTTGAGTTAAAACCAGATCTCAGCACTCTGGATCCATGGGCTGTGGAAGGCACAGTCTTGTTTCTCTCACTGAGGTAATATGACAGAATATATTGTGGCAGACCCGGCTCCATCCCTCGTTGTGCCACAGATGAGCTGGTGACCTCAGACAGGCCGCTCAGTGCCTGGGCCTGTTTCCTCACCTCTGAATTAGGCTGGCCCATGAGACTTCTGTGGGTCTTAAAACTCTGACATTCTCTAAGACCGTGAGTGTGGGGAACAGTTCTGAGCCTTGTTCTGAGAACAGTTTCAGGAAGAGGCTTGCTTGTGATCTCCCTCTGTTGCTTTATCAGCATCTAGGTTGCAGGGTGAGGACACCATTGTAAATGGGTGTGAAAACTTAATCGTGGTTACTTCTCTTTAAAATAACAGTGTATCTAATAAATAATACATTATATGTTAATAAAAAATAAATAAATAAAATAATGGTGTATCTATTCATCAATATAACTCTAATGAACCAAAGAAGTCACCGGGCGTAGTCAGTGATTCAGCTCCCTGAGAGCCTTGGTGACTGTAACGAGTCATGTTCCACTGTCTATTGTTGAGTAGCTCAGAATAATTTCCTGGGGGACATCTTGGCTTGGCATAAGTGAACGGCCAATGGTGAGGGCAGAATGGACCAGACCGCGGTGTTTGGCTGATGGCAGTGCCTGGACCCTGTGGGCAGGGTCTGGTCACACTGTGATCCATGATCAAGAAACATGTGTCATTGTAGTCCTTGATCTTTTTTGTTTTTTTCCTGTTTCAATTGTGGTCCATAAAGACATTTGTGCTTGTTTTTTCTATATTGACAGAGAAAACAGAACACTGCAGACATCCTTCAGAACCTGACCGGAAGAAACATTTCAGATTATTTGGTGAAGACCTATGTGCAGATCATAGCCAAAAGGTCATTATTTACTAAACTTGGCCCTTTTTTCAGTCCTGAATAGGGGAATTAAATGTTTAAAAATAGCTTAGTGCTGGGGAAAAATATCAAATTTTGGCCTGATGTTGGCTTTTGGAAGTTTAGGATATTCTCCCAACCTAGAACAGATAAATTTTTTGAAGTTTTAATTGTCAGCATCAAGGTAAGGCTGCCTGTATCATCATAGGGCTGTGCAATAGAAAAATTCTGGAGAGCAGATGTACGATATTGTGATTATAGTTAGCAATACCAAATTATAAACTCCAAAGTTGTGAAGAAACTAAATTTTAAATATGCTTACCACAAAAAAAGGGATGATGATTTTAGGACATGATGGAGGTACCATGGTAATCATATTATAATATCTAAATATGTCTTATCAGACTGTTATACACCTTAAACTTATACCATGTTCTATGTCAGTTATATGTCAATAAAAAAGTAAATCTGGATTCAAATTTGAATTCTGTTACTTACCATCTGCTTTACCAGGAGAAACCAGTTGTCCTTTAAAAAGTCTTTGTTTGTAGAGTATGTGATATTCTTATTATTTTGTGGTTGCTCTTATTATTTTGTTGTGTAAATTGAATGACATTGACATGTATAAAGTGCCTCTCATGAATGGAATGTGTGGTAATGTGGACGACACGTGGCATTATGAAGTGAGCCCTGGGCCAGCTCAGTGGCCTAACATGACCGTGGAGGCTTGGAACAGCCCTGAAGTTTCCAGGGCTATCAGGGCGCAGTCTTGAATACTTACCTGATGCCCAGGAAATGTTTGTTCTGGTCTCCTTTTGGTTTGTTGGGCTTCTCTGTTAGGTGTTCTCAGTGATTTTAAATGACAGGGTATGCTTGAGTGATAATTACTGTCGGGTTTCCAAGAAAGAGGCATAACATTTCCACGTCCTCCATAGTTGATGTATTACCTTGAATTCAGTAAGTTTTGGGGCACCTGGCTGGTTCAGTTGGTAGAGAAGGCGACTCTTTTTTTTTTTCTTTTTAAGATTTTATTTATTTATTTGACAGAGAGAGAGATCACAAGTAGGCAGAGGAACAGACAGAGAGAGAAAGGGAAGCAGGCTCCCCACCTAGCAGAGAGCCCAATGTGGGGCTCAATCCCAGGACCCAGAGATCATGACCTGAGCCAAAGGCAGAGGCTTAACCCACTGAGCCACCCAGGCGCCCCGAGAATGTGACTCTTGATCTCAGAGTAATGAGTTCAAGCCTCACATTGGGCATGGAGTCTCCTTAAAAAGAATTAAAAAAAAAACAAAAACAACTTTTAGTTCAGTCACATCTTTGTCTGTAAGGTGGTTTTTGAAGTGATTTAATCCAAAGCATGATTTTTCATATAAATAACAAGGTTTTAAGATGGGGAGAAGGAAAGACATAGTGACTGGAGTGGATGTTCTTCTATGAGTACCGCCCCCGCCCAAGACTGATCACAGGATTCTTTCTATCCTGG
Organism: Mellivora capensis; assembly: GCA_004024625.1. NCBI lineage: Eukaryota > Metazoa > Chordata > Mammalia > Carnivora > Mustelidae > Mellivora > Mellivora capensis. The sequence continues at coordinate 6,475 of PISX010017090.1, forward strand.
CTTGTCTCCTCAGGTAGATAGTAACTTCTTTTGTATCATCAGGAATACAGGAATATGATCAATGTTTCTTTGAACTGATTTTTGGTTTCTTTTTCTTTGGCTTCTGCAGTTTAAAGAACAAGATCTGGGTGAATGAGTTTAGGTAAGTTGATCTCTTTCTGTGCTAGCTCGTATTTTGCCTGGACTCCTGTAGTTCAGAAGGATGACTTTGATCCTGGTATCTCGGGTCCCAGCAAGTTGGGGTGTGGGGATTGTTTTGCCCTTGGTGTTTCTGCTCAGTGCTCAGCTGCAGCTTTAGATGCCTTTGAAACGTTTGGCATTCTGATCCCCATGAGGAGATTCAGCGGTTCCTTGGAGGTCTCTAGGGATTTAGCGGGGAAGCATGGTGTTGGGAGGGAAATTCCTTACTCTATTTACACTCCCCCTGCTTCCTCCCTCCCCCTGCCCAAATCAGATTCCCGATGGGTCCTGGGGACTCCACAACAATTTCTCAGGCCTTTAGAATGAGCCCAAGAAGGTCTTGGATGAAATAAGAGGCATCAAAGCTATTTATTTTCACAGTATTTGAAATTCTCTATCTTTCTTGGTTTTGAAGGAACAGGTTGGGCACTAGGGAAGAAAGGCAGGAACAACCCTTGAAGCCAGTTTGTCCTTCTAGAGAATGAGATGCCTTATATGGCTGCCTCAAAACTTAGCTCTGTCACTCTTGCCCACCTTTCCTCTTTTCCTTTTTCCCAGGGGCCTGCACCCATAGAATTCTGCACAGAGCAGATGCAGACTGGGGCCCCTAAAGTGCCTTCATGCTAGGAAAGGCCCATGGCCTGTCTCTAAGCCTCCCTAGGCTACTCTGGTCACTGTCCTCCCCTAACTCCCCGTCTCCTTGCCTTGACACCCAGAGACCCATGTGAAAGGGCAGGCTGGGGCCACTGGGGGAGGGGGCGCGGAGGGGAAGGAAGAGCATCTATGAGATGAAAGACACCTCACTCTGTGTGTAATCCCAGAGCAGCTCCTTCCCCCTTGGGCAGTAACCCTAAGAGTCAAGAGATTGCCAGAAGACATCAGAGGAGGCCAAGATGCAGCTTTCTCCAAGTCCGACTTTGGTCTTGCTTTGAATAAACATTCACCTCCATGATGCATACACTCATTCATGTGATGTCTGCTGCTGAGTGATACTGTGTACTGCACTGTCTTCTAATGTCAGGCTGTTCTTTTAGGTATGGAGGGTTTTCCCTGGGTGCCAGTAATTCTCATTCACTTCCTTCAAGTCAAGAAGTTAATAATGCCATCAAGCAAGTGAAGAAGCACTTGAAGCTGGCCAAAGTAGGTATCCATTCTAGGACGTGTCAGAAAAATGGGCCCAGAGTTGCCACTATGTGGGAGTAGTTGGCAGGTACATCTAATCACCTTGTCACTTACTGTTTTTAGGACTGAATACAAAGCCATTATTGGCATCTACTGATCTTGCACCAGCCAAGACTGAGCTACTCAGTATATATTTAATATCTGAAACACAGATCAAAAAAAAAGTTCAGAGGTTTAAAAGCTCTCAGTATAACTTCCTTTATGAATTTAGCCAGTAGGTAAATAAACTGGGCTTCGAACATACTTACCTGAGACAATCACTGGTTACAAAGGAAATGAATCATTTCCTTTACGCTGGTGGCAGGACCTCATAGGCTCTCACTTCAATTCTCAGTGTTTTGAGTTTCCCGTTTTCTAAATGAGAATGAGGGCTCCATGGGCCTGGATTCCAGGATCATGGTATCCATAATAGTCCTAGAGTCTGTATCTCTGGTTTTGAGGCCCAGATCCCATGTGTCCAACACATCTGCCCACTGGGCGTAGTTCTGGGTCTTTAGAGGACCCCTGGGGAACACTTTGAAGAATGCTCCGCACCCAGTTAGGCAACTGCCCCTGGCAACTTGGAGTCCCAGGGTGTCCCTGTGATTCTTTCAAAACTTGTGGTTTATGGCAACACTAACGCTTTAGATTTCTGGTCACTTGTTTCTCTGGTGCCAGTCCTGCTGTGGTTTCCCGTCTTGCTCAGCTGAACAAGGCAGTAACGACGTTGCCCTTCGCAGGGTTGTCCTGTTGCCCTTCCCTTGTGAACCATCCCAACTGAGGCAGGTTTCTGTTGTTCACAGGACAGTTCTGCAGATCGATTTCTCAGCAGCTTGGGGAGGTTCATGACAGGACTGGACACGAAAAATAATGTCAAGGTGAGGCCCTGTGTTCTGGTAGCTTCTTGATGAACAATAGTACTTAAGTAATTTTAGCTCCTAATGTTGATAGGCATATTCAGGACAGAAAAGAGTGGGCTACTAATTTTACCAGGGAGGCCAGACAGTATGGTGATAAAGAGAATTGGCTTTCCAACAGATGTACCAACTGAACCGCTGTGACCTTGACCAAGTTACCTAGCCTATTTAAGCCTCGGTTTCCTAATCCAAGAAACAGAGGCAGGAGTCATGTCTTTTTTTTTTTTTTTTTTTTAAAGATTTTATTTATTTATCTGACAGAGAGAGACAGAGAGAGCCCAAGCAGTGGGAGTGGGAGAGGGAGAAGCAGGCCTCCCATTGAGCAGGGAGCCCGATATGGGGCTTGATCCCACGACCTTGGGATCGTGACCTGAGCTGAAGGCAGATGCTCAATGACTGAGCCACCCAGGTGTCCCCAGGAGTCATGTCTTAAAGCTGTGGTAAGGATTGAGTGAGTTGAAGATCAGAAGTAGCGCAGTGGCTGCTGTTACCTCTTTGCCATGTTCCCTGACCCTAATGTTTTATCTTGGTGTATGGAATTCCGAAAATGTCTTGCATGCACACCTACCTCCAGGAGCAGGATTTGGAAGCATTACTTTGTACCTGGTGTCTTTTATTTCAGGTGTGGTTCAACAACAAGGGCTGGCATGCCATCAGCTCTTTCTTGAATGTCATCAACAATGCCATTCTCCGGGCCAACCTGCAGAAGGGAGAGAACCCCAGCCAGTATGGGATTACAGCCTTCAACCACCCCCTGAATCTCACCAAGCAGCAGCTCTCGGAAGTGGCTCTGTAAGCATGGCTGTGTCTAACTGGGTGGGGCGAGGAGAGGAGAGGCTGTTGGTGGGACCACCATGTTGGGGAGGGAAGTGTGAAGCTGCTTGTAGAGTACCACCTGAGGATACAGTTACATTATGAATTCAGGTTCTGGGCAGAAAATGATCGCTTTATGAATTAGCCAGCGGGGATTAAACTGCAGAAGATCAAGGATTTTGATGGATAAAAACCATTACATGTAGTGAATTTATATAAAGTGAAATTGTTGGTAAATCCTAAAATAATTTAACTCATCATTAACACAGTGTTTAAGAGAAAACCCACTCTTTTAGTTTTGAAACCACTGTTTGTAAACTTGGTGAAGCATGCTTTTATCAGCTTGTCTTTTTAATTCCTGAATCAAGCTTGCGTGTGTGTGTGTGTGTGTGTGTGTGTGTGTGTGAGAGAGAGAGAGAGAGAGAGAGAAGTTTAAAGCCAGTATGATACAGTTTAAAGTGCATAACCTTTGGAATCATAGACATCTGTATTTGACTCTGGTTTTTATATTTCTAGATGTATGATGTTAAATGAGGCAATTCATGTAAATTGCCAAGTCCAGCACTCAGCACATTGTTGATATTCAGCACATGTTAGATTCTTTCCTGTGTACAGAGCGTGGCACAGCTATTTCAGCTTAATTCATGTAGAATACCAATATATACCACTAGGATCTTTATACCAAGTTTATATAAAATTAATGCATATAAAAATAGTTTATGTTATACCCTGTTTAATGGACTTAAAACTGTTCTCCTTTAATAGAATCTGATAGAATTTTTGCTGTGTGTTAGATTGATATTCTACACACTATTGTTTTCAAATTTATTTATAGCCCAAAATTATTTGAATAGTTTCACCCTAATGCTTCTGCTTTATTTCATTTTTCAGGGTACGCTAGTCCTATATGTGTGAACATTTACAACTTAATGCTCTTCAGGGTCAAGAACAGAAGGCCAAAGTGAATGCCATTTGGCCATTCTTAGACTTCCCTTAATAATTTAATTATGGCAATGGATTCTTTTTTACTTCATTGAAATTAGTTTTGCATTTTAATTATTAGGATTTTTTTTAAAAATTGAAAATAATCATCTTTAACGCTGAGTAAAATACGTTTGGTCAATTGATTTTTCCCTCTGGGCTGTGCCTCACATCTCCGATATCTGTGTATGTGTGTTTGCATGCAAGTGTGTGTGTGTTCGCACGTGTGTGTGTGGGTGTGTGCGCAGTTGCATGTATGTATCTTGCTTGCTTGAGTTCTCAGGTGCATCGGGGGCCCCTCATATTGTCATTGTCTTTCTTTTTCAGGATGACCACATCAGTGGATGTCCTTGTGTCCATCTGTGTCATCTTTGCAATGTCCTTCGTCCCAGCCAGCTTTGTCGTGTTCCTAATCCAAGAGCGGGTCAGCAAAGCAAAGCACCTGCAGTTCATCAGTGGAGTGAAGCCTGTCATCTATTGGCTCTCTAATTTCGTGTGGGATATGGTAAGAAACCCCGTCTGCTGCTGTTTTATAAATCGTTAGGGCCATGGATTGGATGAAAGAGTCCCTGGCTTTTCTAAAAGTGTTTTAGGTAGTCAGAAGGAATGAAAAAGGAAAAGGCAGAAGTAGTTGTATGCACACTCATGACACTAAACATGACCTCAAATGCAGATCTGATCTCACACCACAGGAAAAAAAATCTGTTTACACTGCAATGAATACCACCACCATCACTATCACTAATTTCTTTTTTTTTTTTTTAAAGATTTTATTCATTTATTTGACAGACAGAGATTACAAGTAGGCAAGAGAGGCAGGCAGGGAGAGAGAGGAGGAAGCAGGCTCTCCACGGAGCAGGGAGCCCGATGTGGGGCTCGATCCCAGGACCCTGGGATCATGACCTGAACCGAAAGCAGAGGCTTTAACCCACTGAGTCACCCAGGCGCCCCTATCACTAATTTCTTAAGTGACCACTTTTCAAAGTAACATCGAACTGGAAGACGCTTAGTCAAAACCCAATGCCTCTACCCTGTCTGGTAGGTTTTCACCTCCAGAAGCAGGGTATTCTTTGCCTTAGTAGGAAATCCGTCTTTCCCTTAAAAACTCTATACATTTTACCCAGAAGCTTATCCATCCATTGAAAATATGTTTTTGTGCCAGCTCTAATAGATTGCTTCTGTTCAGCCCAATATGGAGGACTTCAAAGAATTCTGTAGTTCTGATTTTTGTAAAGTGGAGTTGAAATGTATCTCCCTTGACTTCTATTAATTGTAAGCCACACAGAACAAATTTAATCCTTCTCCCACTGCACAGCCCCTCGGGTATTTGAAGACAACTTTCATTTAACCTACGTCTTCCCTACATAAGATGATATATGAGAACACACTTTGTAATCTCCAAAGCACGGTACAAACGCGAGTGATAATGGTGAGGCTGATGTCTTTGCTGATTATACCAAGCCTCTCGGACTTGTCAGCCTTGTGATATGTTGCCTTTCTGTGGCCATGCTCCACACTGTTAATGTTCCTTTCAAAAAGTCAAGCCCAGAAGTAACCTTGTGTTCAGGCTGTGCTCTGTGTTCCAAGCCTAGAGTTGATCTTTATCCTATACCGTCATTACTCGGTCCACGGTTCTGCATGCAGAAGTAGGGCTGTCTTGTTAGCAACTTGGTAGTGAACTGAAATTTCCATTTCACAGAATGATTGGTGAATGGGGTCTTTTTCCTTCTACACTAATGCAGTTGACTTTTTGAACAATCAGTTGAGATAACTCACTACCTTCGGACCAGCCGCAGTTGACTTTTTGAACCTAAACTTTATATTTATCCGTGTTACACTGCATCTTGTTTCGTAACCATTTGCTTTTGTTTTTATCTTGCCCCAATAATTACTTCATCCCATAAACACATACTGTGCTCATGAAGTGGCAGGGGATTCAGAGATGAAAGATCAAGTCTGGGGACCGAGAGATCTCACTTAGCTATCTGAGTGTTATCTGTCACTTCCTGCTTTTGAGACTCTGAAATTTGCTAAAAGCAGGTCTTAATCTGCATTACTGATAAACATGCGGGGAAGGATGGGACTGAGGCAGAGCCCTGTGGTCCAAAGCTCAAATTCTTCAAACAGCCAACAAGCTGCCTTTCCCCTCTCTGCCTGTGCTTTGCCCTGCTAGCTATGAATTCTCTTAATTGTCCTATAGTCACATCTTTATATCTGCATTGTAAGGCTTGATACACTGTCAGGACAGACTTGAAAAATTTTCTCATGTGATGAAACAATTCTGGCATTCATGTTTTGAGGTAAGCGCTTATAAATAGATTACATGTGAGACTGAACTTGGGCAGACACTAATATAGCATTAATGATGAAACACATAACCATCTTCAGGAAGAATAATGGAAGTTTATTTGCTGCCTGTGAAATTGTAATTACTCTGACTGGGAATCCATCGTTCAGTAAGTTTACTGAGCGTGACACCTTGGCTTAGCTGTTGGAAAGACAGAAAGGGCATGCAGTTTAAAAAATCAGCCAAGGGTAAAATGCTTGTCAAAATGTATTGTCCAGTATTTTGATGAGTAGTTTATGTGGCTTCATTAATTCAAAGTTATTCTCTGCTATGTTTATCTGCCCTTTCTTGTCCTATGATGGTGAAGACTTGAGGTGTATTGTGTCTCTGACTTAGGGGTGAACTTGATTTCCTTGTTTCACTTTTAGTGCAACTATGTGGTCCCTGCCACGCTGGTCATTATCATCTTCATCTGCTTCCAGCAGAAGTCCTATGTGTCCTCTACCAACCTGCCTGTGCTAGCCCTTCTACTTCTGCTATACGGGTAAGGTCCCCCTGGAGGGCTGGAAGGCATATGGTGCCCAGAGTCAAAGGGAAATCAGGGGACACCCAGTGGACATTTGTCTCTGTGTCTCACCAGGTGGTCGATCACACCTCTCATGTACCCAGCCTCCTTCGTGTTCAAGATCCCCAGCACAGCCTACGTGGTCCTCACCAGTGTGAACCTCTTCATCGGGATCAACGGCAGCGTGGCCACTTTTGTGCTGGAGCTCTTTACCAACAATGTGAGTCCTGCAGAAGGGGCACCTCCTGCAGGGATGGGCATTTCTGTGAGCCAGAGGACCACACTGAGTCATGATCTTAATGCCACTGGTCTCTGGTGCGGACACCATGGACCTCTTTGTCCTTTTTCAGATTCTCTCCTTTCTGGGTTTGCATAGCACCTCTTTCTCCTCCTTTTCCTTATATTTCCTTATATTCTCTGACTGATCAAACCCTTTGGTTTCCTTTGGTTTCTTTTGTACTCCTTCCTGTCTCAGTGCTGCTCTTCCCAATATTCGGTGCTCTGCCATCTTTGCTTTCCCCTTTAGATGCTATCTCTGTGTGATGCCATTCACCTTTACCAACTCCCCTCTCTGTGTCTTATGTTGTTATCTCCCATATCTTTGCCTTTTCACCCTGTTCCCTCGATCTCTAGTCTCACGTTTTTACTTGCCTAGCAGGAGGCTCCATCTAGGTTATTTCCGGTTCCCCAGGACTTGACCTGTCCTCCTCATTTTCTCCCTCAGGACCTAGTATTTCTCTTGCCATTCCTGTCACACTGGGTAGCATTACCATCCACTGGTCACCCTGGCTGGCAACAGTATGGGCATCGTATATGTTTTGCTTTTCTTACCGCTCACATTCAACTGTTTACCTTGTCAGTTCTTCCAATTACAAATCTCTTTAAGGGTCTCTGCCCATTCCTGTTTTCATTGTCTTTGTCCAGACACCTTAACTTAGAATGCCAGGCCTTCAGAGCTGTATAGCCCTTCCTGGTCACATCCCGCCACACCCCTTCCCAAGGCTCTGTAACTTCACCTGAGCTGGTTGTTCCTTAAACCCCGTATACTCCTGTAGGTCTGACTTCCTTTATCTCACTAAGCCCTCAAGACTGCATTCAACTATGAAGCTTTCTTTTCCTGCCCTATGGGAGGTGCTTCTCTGTCCCCAGTGCTCCCGAAGCCCTCCCTTCACGCTTGCAGTACGGCACCTATCCAGTGATGCACTCATTTCCGCAGAGTAGAGACTGTTTATTAACCTTTGCCTCCCCTGGGCCCTAGCACAAGGCCTTCAGCCCACAGTAACTTAATTGTGGGACATTTGGCCACTGGCTTGATGTATACAAGAAGAATTTTCAAAATGCCGACAAAATCCTGAGGCTGAAATATTGACCCAGATATGAGCAATTTGCTTTTGAAATGTTAAGCCAATATTTTATTATGGATTTGCTTCTGATTTAACATAACCGTGTTTCTAAACTTTGCTCATATTTCTCCATATTCATAGCATTACTCCAAATCTTCTAAAGGGGAAATTCTATTATGTTATATGTCATCAACTGTGGCTGCTGTTCTTTATTGCTGTCTGAATTCAAAGGTTCAGTTTGACCCCAGGGAATCAAATTTTTCATCTCTCCCATAATTCAGACCTTGATATAATTTTAGCCTAAACCATAAATGACATTCAGTTTCTCTCTGTCTTATTATATATTTTTTTAGAAGCTGAATAACATCAATGATATCCTGAAGTCTGTATTCTTGATTTTCCCACATTTTTGCCTGGGACGGGGCCTTATTGACATGGTGAAAAACCAGGCAATGGCTGATGCCTTGGAAAGGTTTGGTGAGTGACAGCAGTGGCTCGAGATGGCGGTTTTTGTGAGCCTTGGTACTCTGGACTTTGGTGTGGAAGAGGCTGGGGAATGGGCATAGGACTTCCCTGAGAAAAGGTTCATGAAAATGAACCTGGATGTGGCATGGGTCTTTTCATACAACATTATCTGTGCCTCAGAGAGCATTGAGAAAGGTGAGAGGGGAGTTTTCGAGGTAAGGAATAAATACCAGTTTTATTCTGAATCCAGCGCGTAATGCCACTGGTTGCCTTAGTTATCGGAAAAGTCAGAGCACAGTCTGAGACTTGGATATAGGCCAGAGGATCAGTAGGAAGGGTGCAAACTTTGGCTATGACTATGAGGAAGATCATGGGCCTGAAGATGTGGCCATCTATTACCTTTTACACAGTCTATAAAAAGGTAATTTACTGCAGCTCTTTCTGTCTTTAGAGTCTTTAAAAATATTTCTCCTGTGGCCACATTACTATTCTTTATCCACTGGCTCATATAGCTAGATGGGCCATGTTATTTAATGGGCATAGGAGAGGGACTTTTTTTTTTTTTCCCATCTAGCAGGTGCAAAGGAGATGTAAGGAATATTCCCACAAAGCCAGGTGATTTCATAGGTTCACTAGGTTATATTATATGCTACTTTCTGAAAGGGATGTCTTTTTAGAGTGCTCTCTAATCTTCCTTTAGTGAAATTTACAGCGTGCAAAAATACCCTAGAAGTTACCCTGGATTGTTTGCCTTTTTAAAAAGGATTTTCAGCATGTCTCATTTAAAAAAGAAACGTAAGATATGAAATTACAGATCTAATACATGTTGGTTCTGAAATTGTGACTGATAATGGGTCACAGTGTATTTTCTGAAAACCTTACCCTAAAAAAAATTACACATGGAAAGTAGTCACTCCTATAATTTTTCCCCCTTGTCATAGGCAATAATCACTGGTGTTTCGAGGAACAGAGGTGAATTTGAGCCTGAATTTGAGGAAGGGCCAGGGTCTTTGGTGCCACCATTCTAACAGGATCTCTGCATTGTGTCTACCAGGGGAGAACCGTTTTGTTTCGCCACTGTCTTGGGACTTAGTGGGACGAAACCTCTTTGCCATGGCCGTGGAAGGGGTGGTGTTCTTCCTCATCACTGTTCTCATCCAGTATAGATTCTTCATCAGGCCCAGGTAAGCTTTATCTCAGAACTCATGGAGTATCTGGTTGAGGGAAACAGAGGAACACAGGGAAACACTGGTCAGCGGTAGTTGCATTGCCTTGAACTCAAGATGATCCAGCTGATTTTCCTGACATGGGCATTCTCTAGCCCATAGTACTGCTGATCCTAAAAACTGTGGAGAGTAGATTTAAAAAAAAAAAAAATTTATTTATTTATTTGACAGACAGAGATCACAAGTAGGCAGAGAAGCAGGCAGAGAGAGAGGGAGGAAGCAGCCTCGATGCGGGGCTCGATCCCAGAACCCTGGGATCATGACCTGAGCCAAAGGCAGAGGCTTTAACCCACTGAGCCACCCAGGCGCCCCGGAGAGTAGATTTAAAGGAATTTCTTAGAAATTGGATGCTTGTCTTGAGAAATACCTTGAAAGATTGATTTTTTCTTAAAATGTTTTCCTTAAGACCTGTAAATGCCAAGCTTCCTCCTTTGACTGATGAGGATGAAGACGTGAAGCGGGAAAGACAGAGAATTCTTGATGGTGGAGGACAGAATGATATCTTGGAGATCAAGGAGCTGACAAAGGTGAGATAGTGAATACAGGCTGTAACAACTCGTCTTCAGTTTTTTTCAGCTTTGTATGCTGGAGATGAGCATTTTTCTGATTTGATTAATGAAAAGAGCATACTTCCAAAAATATATGCATCTAGACCAAGTTTCTATCAAATTAATTTTGTTTAAAATACACCAAAGGGACTTCTTAATTAAAGAAATCCTGAGAATACTTCTGTAATAGGAAATCTGGTTCTCATGTGTATTTGTTTTTCACACTTACATTTATGTGTTTATTAAAACGTACTAAAATTGTATATCCAGTGAAAGCTGAGGTGAGAAGAATAAATGATTGATTTTTGAGTATCACGGTCTAAAAAACTGATATGTCTGTTACTCAGGAGGAGGGTTTGTTTTCAGCCCACTCTAGGTGCCAGGATCCCAGTAGTTCACTTTTTTATAATATGTACAATATTTGCAGTGTTTTGATTCTACATTTTGACTCTGTAGAATTTTTTTTTTTTAATGTAGGCTCCATGCCCAGTGCAGGGCTTGAACTCACAACCCTGAGATCAAGACCTGAGCTGAGATCAAGGGTTGGATGCTTATCCAGCCATCCAGGTGTCCCTAGAATTTAATTTTTATAATACTTACAATATCAAGTAAATGAAAAATTATGTAAATATTGATGACCAATATGTCTCTTTAAAAAGTTGATATTAGATTAAAAATAAAAAGAAAAGTGTGTATACCTGGTGATTCACAGACCTGTACCCCTGGGGCTAATAATACATTATATGTTTATTAAAAAAAATAAAAAAAGATTTATTTTTATTTTAAGCTTTTGAATCATTCAGAAGCTGGCTGCCGCAGAGACAGACCATGGCTCTTAGTGTATCAGATATGTGACTTAATTTTATTGATGAGCCTTACCTTATTGTGTGTTTGGATTATAAGTCTGTCTTCCACAGTTGCTTGGGATAGTTGTGGTTTGCTATGGCTCTTGAATTTTTGCATTTTGTTGGTTGCAGATATATAGAAGAAAGAGGAAGCCTGCTGTTGACAGGATTTGTGTTGGCATTCCTCCTGGTGAGGTAAAAGCACTGTCTACACTCTACTTGTCCCTGTTAATTCAGATTATCAACCCAATCAAATGACAATGTCTATAAGGTTTTGAAAGTAATTTTTAAAGCCTTCTCTATTTATGTCTATGTGGAGCAATCAGTCATTGAGAAGATGGGGACTGCATATGTCAAAAAGCAACAATTTTGGATAACCTCAGTCAATTTAAGAAAAGAATGCATATCCAAAATGTGTCTTTGTGATCCATTCAAGATAATGATGAAATTCAAATAGATTTTTTTAAATAGGTTTTTTTTTTCTTTTCTTGTTCATGTTTGTGTTCTTTTATGCCCTTTAGACAAATTAGATGGTGAAAGGTGACTGGTTAGCTTTCATTACTGTTTTTTACACATTAACTTTGGCTTCACCCTGACAACTCCAATAATATTTACAAATATGCTCAATATGTCTCGTTATAACATGTTTAAATATCAATGGAAGTTCTTAAAACTCCCCAAAATTTGACTCTTCATTGATAGTTAAGAATGTTTTAGAATCATGTTATGTCAAAACTAACCTGAGGAGACTGTTTTATAAGGGTCATTTATATTCATATTTGCGGTTGTTTGCTTAGCAAACAGTTTACCCAATCTTTTTCAGTGCTTTGGACTTCTGGGAGTTAATGGGGCTGGGAAATCATCGACTTTCAAGATGTTGACTGGAGATACCACTGTTACCAGAGGAGATGCTTTCCTTAACAAAAATAGGTGAGAAAAGACATGGACTGTATTTTGCCACAAAGACTCTTTTTCTTATTTTTATTTAAATACATTTTTATTTTTCTGATTATAACAGTACTATATAGCTTATAAAAAGGTTGAGATCTATAAAGGGTAAAGACAAAAATAAAAATCACCCATAATCCTACTACCTAGAGAGAACTACTATTTACATTTTTTTCTCCCAGGCTCCCTCTATTTTTTCTAACAGCTTTATTCAGTATAATTTTACATAGCATATAGTTCACTTATCTTAAGAATACAATTGCTTGGGGTGCCTTGGAGGCTCAGTCATTAAGTATCTGCCTTTGACTCTGGTCATGATCCCAGGGTCTTGGGATTGAGCCCCACATCGGTCTCCCTACTTGGCGGTGACCCTGCTTCTCCTTCTCCTGCTCCCCACTGCTTGTGTTCCTCTCTTGCTGTGTCTCTCTCTGTCAAATAGATAAACAAAATCTTTAAAAAAATATATAATTTCTAGAGATTTCTAGTTGATTTACAAGGCTGTGCACTCATCACCACAATCCAGTTTTAGAACATTGCCATCACTCCCAAACTCTTTCACACATATAAATGTTTTTTAAAATTGAGATCATACTGTATCTAGATTTTTGAAATTAGTTTATTATTAATGAGTCTAATATGGATATTTCTCAATGGGTTACATGTTCTAAGATGTAGGCTTTACATTGCTGCATAAACCCCCCTATGTATATTTATCTGCAGTTTGTTTAATCAATTCCTTATTGCTGGACATTTATTAGTTTCTGTTTTTAACTATGTAACTATGCCCTTTACATATGTATGTATATGTACATATGTAAAGGGAAAATTCCTACAGGTAAAAGGGTGTGTATTTGCCAAATTGCCCTCCCTAAAGGGTGTGTCAGTTACTGAGGTTGCAATAGGCCACTATCTGAGAATGCACAGGTCACTAAGCAATCTGATCTTTAGGGGTGCACCCCCACTTTAGAGACCTATTAGGCGATGTTGCCCTTGCGTACTCTAAATATGTGGGGCTTTATGGGCTTCCTATATGAAGAGGTGGTACAAGACCATGGCTTTGGAACTTTTCTGACCATGACCCAAAGTAGCAAATACATTTACCTCTCAACTTAGTAAATACACAAAATCACATAAACAGGCGTACCTTTAAAGAAAAAATCTGATTATGACCCACTAAATTTATTTTGTCACTCTCTAATGGGTGATGGCTCACAATTTAGAAATAGTAGATGGGGGCTCCTAGCCAGTAACATTTGAAAAGAGTGAGGGACTTAATGTATTCATGGGTCCCCTCTTTTGTCTCTTATCAGTTTTTTCAGTAGCAGGGTAAAGAAGGTTTAAGAGAACCAATGCTGGAATAGCAGGCCTAAGACTGTGCATCTGCTTCCCCAGGCTCGTTCCTTCTACCAGGCTCCTGGGGTATAAAGCAGTGGGAGCAGTAACTGGCTCAAACTAAGGTTTATTGCAGTGACCAGTTGTAAGAGGCTGGCTTGGGCAGTGTTGCTGTGAGGGCCAGGCACAGTGTCTGTGGGCATCTCAGTCATAATTCTGGAAAAGGCTGGACTTGGGAGTGTAAAACAGATAGGCAAAGGGGAATGAATACTGCTAACGGGCCAAAGGCCAAACGCTGTCCAAGGGTGGTTGATAAGTACAGCCATCAGATTGGGTGGGACACTGAACTTCTCCCACATCAAGGATTCTTAACCTGAGATTGACTTCATAGAGTGCAAAAGCTGCTTCCACCAATATATTTAAAGCTGTGTCTGTAGATATATTTTTTGGTCACCAGATTTTTAGAGAGCCTGTGATAAAAAACAAAAACAAAACAAAACAAAAATCCCCAAAGCAAACCCCTTAAAAACCAGGAGGATGCCTGGGTTGGGTAAATAGTGGGGCCAGGCCATCTGGACCATGTTGTGGCCAATGTAGGAGCAGCAAACAGCAGAGGGAGGGAGGTCACACCCAAATTTGTTGGTCCTCCTCTGGGTCTGCAGGGCCATGAGGGAGACTTGGGAGTAACAGAGTACTTGGTCCATATGACTGGATCACAGTGACAAGTCTGGGATGGAGACTTAGTGTTAAAGCCCCAAGATTGTGTGAGTGAGGTTGTCGATAGATATAGTGCCGCAGTTGGGATGGACCTGGGAATCTTGAAATGGGACTGAGCCTGCAGACTGAAGTGTTGGGAGAGCCAGGTACAAGCAGTAGGTGGGCCAGAGGCGGGAACCCTGACTGCCAGGAGGGGCTGGCCTCCGGGGACAGAAAGATGGTTCCTTCAAGCTACAGCAAGTGTGCTCACTGGTTATTTTTGCAAGTGCAAGTACACTTTTTAGGAACATGAGACAAGACTGTCCAATCAGTCTCACTCTAAATGCTTAAAACCTGACCAGTTTTTCCTTTGCAGTATCTTGTCAGACATCCATGAAGTCCATCAGAACATGGGCTATTGCCCTCAGTTCGATGCCATCACAGAGCTACTAACTGGAAGAGAACACGTGGAGTTCTTTGCCCTCTTGAGAGGAGTCCCAGAGAAAGAAGTTGGCAAGGTACCATGTGCACCAGAAGCCAGCCTGCCACCTTCACAGGCTGACAGTATGCTTTATGGTTTTGGCCTTCACAAATGACCGTTGGCTTCAGGCTCTTTTTATGCCTGGGTGCAGCAGTATGAGATGCTGGCTCCTCGCACCTACTTTGCGAGGTGGGAATCCATTGTGGGGGCAGGGGTGAGTGGACATACACATGCTGGAGAGCAGAGAGGAAGTGCTGAGCCCACCCCCATGAGTCCTTTCCCTTTGCTTTTTGGCTCCTTGGCCCTTACTATTATAGAATCTACTCAGTGAGAAGAAATTTCCTAGTCCTGCTCTATAAAGAATCATCTACAAGTGTAAGAAAGCATGATAAACAAACCAGACAAAAGTCAAGGTGCATTTTATTACTCCAGGTTGGTGAATGGGCAATTCGGAAACTGGGCCTCGTCAAGTATGGTGAAAAGTATGCTGGCAACTATAGTGGAGGCAACAAGCGCAAGCTCTCCACAGCCATGGCTCTGATCGGTGGGCCCCCTGTAGTGTTTCTGGTGAGTGTGACTGAGTGGAGAACTCTTGTGTGGGCCTGAATGGAAAACATCACTTTTCTGAGGTCCTGTATGTCCAGGGATATTGCCGGACTGGCTTGGCTAATGGCAAGCCATTCTTCCTCTGACTGGGAACAGCAGAGCCACCTTAGAAAACCAGAGGGAAGTTTCTTTGTTCTTCTCCTTGATACATGTTGGGGTGTATCATTGGCATCAACATGGCATGTTGCCATGCCCTCTGATGCTCCAGAGAAGAGAAGCTCTAGGGCCCTTGTTTCTCTGGTGTTGGGGAACCCTGGCTCATGTGGCTGAGTCTTGGATATGTGATTTGAACTTTCTCTGGATCATTCTTTCAGACCATCTGTGTGTTCATTTCCTGAAGATGGAGATTGTGGACACAGCTTCAAGATCCCCAGGGTGGCAGCTGGGTTATAGTCCTAACAGATAGATAGATGGAAAACAGAAGATTAAACTGGACAGGAGCCCCTTGGCCCTTTTTCTTCTGCTTTGAAGTTATTACAGAAAGAAGCCTTGGGTTAAGGCTTTAATGTTATCTGTACCATTTGGATCTGCAATTTGTTTCTCTAAGACTAGCAAGTACAGTATAAGAGGCTAAGCTATACTGAGCTAGAATAAAAAAGGAAAAGTAATTTTACCCAAACCTTCTATGGACTTCAATAGAGATTTCAGACAAAAAGAATATTTAGTGTATACTTGTCAGTCATGAAAAGATGATTGAAACTAAATAGCTTTTTCCTTTCCCTTTCTATTCATTTGGAAAAATTTAATTTAAAAAAAATTTGAGTTTCCTACTTCCTACATATTGGTAAGAGTGAACTGGTTACAAACAAGTATGCAGTTTATTCTTGTATGCGAGGTCTGATTTTTTGGTCTATCAAGAAATAACTAGAATGGTAAGTTGGAATTTAGGCTATTTTATTTTTTTTAAAGATTTTATTTATTTATTTGAGAGAGAGGCACTGAGAGAGCATGAGCAAGGAGAAGGTCAGAGGGAGAAGCAGACTTCCCGTGGAGCTGGGAGCCTGATGCGGGACTCGATCCCAGGTCTCCGGGATCATGACCTGAGCCGAAGGCAGTCGTCCAACCAACTGAGCCACCCAGGCGTCCCGGAATTTAGGCTATTTTAAAGATGCTTCTGCTTCTTTGTGTTTTCAGCAAGTAATAGGGCTTATTTTATTCTAATTACAGGATGAACCTACCACAGGCATGGACCCCAAAGCCCGGCGATTCTTGTGGAATTGTGCTCTAAGCATTGTCAAGGAAGGCAGATCAGTAGTGCTTACGTCTCACAGGTCAGTAGTGAAGACTGGGCTTGGCATCTGTGTTGTGTATATTTATGATTTTCCAAGTAGTAATGTGATCATTGTATAAAAATTAGAAAATGTGGAAAGGCAAAGAGAAAATGTGGTAATCACCTGAAATTGCATCACGAGGACACAAACATTGCTGTCATTGGGCTATGTATCTTTGCAGTTTTCTAATGCAAATCTGTACACACACACACACCCCAGACGTGTGTGTATATTTACAGGCAAAAACGCAAGCTTTGTACTTAGACTGTTCTTTTTCACTTCGTATTTTCTGTACATTCAGATGTGTCATCATTTCTTGTAGCTCTGAGTAGACAGTATTCCAATAGGAAATACCCTTGTTTATTTAACTGTTCCTCTTTTTGTAGACATTTGGACTGTTTCCAACTTTTTTTTTTTTTACTAGTATAAACAGCATGGCAGTAAACAGCATCATCCCTACATCTTTGTCGTATTTGTAATAGGAGGCAATTATGCCTAGGATGCTGGAAATCTATCTCTTTGAAATTCCAGATGTCACATGATGTTTGGATGGTTAGAGCAGCATCTTTCTAAAGTAAAAATCTCTGTTTTCCCACAGTATGGAAGAATGTGAAGCTCTTTGCACTAGGATGGCAATTATGGTCAATGGGAGGTTCAGGTGTCTCGGCAGCGTTCAACATCTGAAAAATAGGTAACAAAGATAGTATCTTTGGGATAACCCTTAGTGAGGACACTTGTGTTTATTCTTTTTGTGAGCATATAAATGGTGGCTCTAAAAATAAAGGGAAATAAACTGAACAAAATGGTATAGCGGAAAGAATAAGGGCTTTGAAGTCAGAGCTGCATTTGAATTCTCTTTACCTTCTCCTGGTGTGGGCCCTTGGACAGATTGCTTAACCTTTCTGAGAGTCTGTATCCTAGGAATATCTGCTTTCTGGCTTTGCTAAACAAATGAAATGGGGAATTTTACATACGTCAGTGTGGTCACAGCATAGGCTTTGGGGTCAAACGAGTCTACGTCCTGGCCCTACCACTTAGGAGCTCTGTACCATGGGCAAGCGACTAGCTCCGTGGGCTTCGGTTTCTCTGTAACATCTGTCAGACTTCACGTGTCCAGGTGAGGATTCAGTGAAATCATGTGTTTGAGGCACTTGGCATGACACTTCACATAGACTAGATACTCAGTAAATGTAACCAGTTCCTTCTCTTAGATACTTATTTCTGGGCGAAACTTTTGGGAGCTTCCTTTTTCATAGCACCAGTTGGGCAGGGTTACATACTGTTTTGAGAAGTTTCCTGAGAATCTTCCATTTTTTTTTTTTTTTTTTTCTGCTTTCAGGTTTGGTGATGGTTATACAATAGTGGTACGAATAGCAGGGTCTAACCCTGACCTAAAGCCTGTCCAGGAGTTCTTTGGACTTGCCTTTCCAGGAAGCGTCCTCAAAGAGAAACACCGGAACATGCTACAGTACCAGCTTCCATCTTCACTTTCTTCTCTGGCCAGGATATTCAGCATCCTCTCCCAGAGCAAAAAGAGACTCCACATAGAAGACTACTCTGTTTCTCAGACAACACTTGACCAAGTAAGCTTTGAATGTCTAAAACAGATGGCCTTTTCAGGGTAGAGATTCCTGATCCCTCTCCCCCACTCCCACTATGGGTCCTACAGCAGATCTGACTGAGCTTGAATCTGATTTACCATGACTCTTGCTTTTTACTAAACCACCCTGAAGGTGTAAAGGAAGATGATTCTATTTACTTTCGAGGGTTATTGTGAGAATAGGTTGTAATAATAATCACAGTAACTATCATTTTCTGAGTACCTACCATGGGCCAGACATTTTGCCAGGTGTCTTACCCCATTTAAATTAGATAACATCAAGTACTAACTGGATTCTGGAACTTAGTAGCTATTCGGTAAATGTTAGTTTTTTTGTCTCTTTTCCCTTTTAATTAGGCCTCTATGAATTAAAATAGATGATCGAGTAATTGGTGATTTGAGGGGCAATAGGGAAGCTCAGTTTTCAAATGGTTAATGTGTTTTTCCAGTGTCCCCTCTTCCTCACAGTTTCCTATTTAATCTACTTATGCGATCTCGTATTTTCCTACGTGACTTAAGCTCCACATGTGCAACCAGAATAAAGGAGGAGCAAAGAGAGACCTATTTATAAAGGCCAACCTTTCTTTTGACAGGTGTTTGTGAACTTCGCCAAGGACCAAAGTGATGATGACCACTTAAAGGACTTGTCATTACACAAAAACCAGACAGTAGTCGATGTTGCGGTTCTCACATCTTTTCTCCAGGATGAGAAAGTGAAAGAAAGTTATGTATGAAGAATACTGTTCATACAGGGAGACTAAAAGAAAGGAGGAACTAGCCCTTCCTTTGCACCACGTCAAGCGTTCCAAAAGCAAGAGCTGGACGTTTTTGTGGGAAGAAGTAAACTGGATACTGTACTGATACTATTCAATGCAATGCAATTCAATGCAACGAAAACAAAATTCCATTACAGGGGCAGTGCCTTTGTAGCCTATGTCTCGTATGGCTCTCAAGTGAAAAAGACTTGAATTTAGTTTATTACCTTATACCTATGTGAAACTCTAGTATGGAACCCAGCGGACAGATGGGTTTGAAACCACAGTTTTGTTTTTTTTTCTCCTTTGTAGTCTCACTGGGGTTGCAACAATAATTAATCAAGTAATCATAGCCAGTGATTATTTATCAAAGTCAAAAGGCATATACATCTTCATTCAGTAAGCTGTGCCATGCCAGGACACTGGTTTCCCGGCGACACATCCATTGCTGGCAATGAGTGTGCCAGAATTACTAGTGCCAAGTTGCTCAGAAAGCCTGAAGGACCGTGGTGTGTCATGCACACTTTTGCAAAAGCTGTTCTGCTTTAGAGTCCCTCAGCATCATTATCAGGTGACAGAATGGTGCCCTGGATGGGGAAAGACCTGCATTGTTTCCCTCTTTGATGAGCTGCTCTGGTGTGGCTGTAACATGCAAGTGTGGGTGGCTCAAGACAGGTGAGACTTGGTTCCATTTTTAGGTTGTCCCGTGCTTGGAGCCATGGGTCTCCAGGACCATTTTTCTAGGACTCTTTAAATATACTCAGATCCTGGTGAGCAGTAAAGAGCTGGCAAACCGTTGAGGCTGCAGGCTGCTGAGGCCAGGTCATGGGATTGAAGACATGGCTTGTTCAAACCTAGGGAGGCCTGTGTCCACTTGTCCTGGTTTTCTGCTAACACGGTACATTGCATCTCAAGATCTTCCTGTCTGACACGAGTGTAGTATTATTTCTGGCTTTTTATATTAATCTAGACTATGAAAGGACAGAGTTGTATTTTGACAAAAATCTTTTGTACTTTTGATGTTGTTTGGAATCTTAAGTTCTGTCAGTGACATGTGAATCCTTGGAATGGCCTCTTTGTAGAACCCCGTGGTGTAGAGGAATAAGGCCGTACTGCCTCACTGGCTTTATTTCTCATGGAAGCCTGCATGTGGGTCCTCTGGCTAGTGCCTGGTGACCAGAAAACAATGTGGTGGTCAAGATCTATGACAACATTATATTTGAGTGGTTTTTTTTTTAAGATCATTTAAAATACTCTTAATCTCGGTTTGTTAAGCAAGTATGTTTTGAGTGTATGTTATAGCTTAACTGACTATGTATGGGTGGATTGGGTGGGGAGAAATTAAGTCTCAGTAGATGTCCTGTGCCATGTTATTCAGCTAACAGGTTTACAAATAGAGGTTGTTTTGTTGTTGTGGTTGTGGGATCCCAGTGAAAGAATACTGGGCAGTTTTTTTTTTTGTTTGTTTGTTTTTGTTTTTGTTTTTAATAGCAACAGTGCAAAAGCCAAAAAAGTTTGTCATAAGGGTTACAAGACTAAACAATGAATACTTTCACAAAAAAGATCACTAACTTCAAAACTTGTTGAGTCACACAACTTGTGTTATGGGTATATTTGGTACTGTCAAATAATTGGCTTTGAAGATCTTAGGTACCCCATGCTGACAATCTCAAATTTTTCATCTCTTCAGTCCCAAGGTTCTCATGAAAAAATAACAACAGAAAATGCCCCCACATGAAATATATTTGACTTTTCTGACCCAGTCTTTTTTTTTTTAGTCAACAATTCTTTAAGAAATATTATTTCTCTAATGCTTAATGTGATCTGCTTTGAGACAACAAAAATATGTGGGGAGTACTACTGGGTGAAAGTCAAGCCATCTTTCAATATCATTATTAATTTCTTTTTCTAAAATTTAAATATTAACTCTAAAGGTATTAAGATTTCAGATCTATTTAAAATCTGTATTTTTAAAAATTTATAGAATGTTATCACATAACTTGTTTGTAAAAAAATGACTTAGAAATTAATGGCAATATCTTCTAAAATGATAAGTAATGAAGGCCCATTTCCAGTAACTATTGGCATGATGAAGTCATTATATTTTGTGCTATCTTTAATGATATAAAATTCATAGAGTAATTTAGTTTTCCCTTATTTAATATTTTTCAAAATCAAACTTTTGTTAGTTTTCCCATTTTACTAGAATCATGTTCTAATTCTCTATCTTATTAAATCAGTGAGCAGCTCCTGGCTTTAATTACTCTGACTTCAAGGCCATATTTTAAAAAATCAAAAGACACTGTGAACTGTTTTGGAAAACAAAAAACAAAAAACAATTCAATATAGATTTACAAGGATCTCTTCTGAAGCTAGAAACAATCTATAGCTACACACTGACTTCACACTGTTACCTTTGAGACTATCCAAATAATCATCTTTTACATTTTCTTGTATAAACCTAATTCTAGTACAAATTTCTACCAACTCTCTACTCAAGTAAAATTTCTATATATTCCCTGTGGAAATGTAAGTATGCGAGTCTCCAAAATTCTCAAAAAAAAAGTGTTCAAAGTTTGCCACTTTTGCTTCTTTTGGACACCTTGGAAACTCCATTAACAACTGTGAATATGAAAATACAAAAGAAAACAATCACAAAGCCCTTTATACATAAACATCCAGCACAGCTCATTGTTAAAAAACAGCCAAACCTCAGACTACTGTATTTCCATATCTGTACTGAAAGCGTGTGCATTGTGGTGATGAAATGCTGCACATCTCTCAGTCACTGTATAGTAATCATTGACGAAAGGGATTTGTCTGTTTTCTTCTCGTGGTTGTATATATCAGGTAAATTTTTTTTCCAAAGAGCCATGTGTCATATATAATATTGAACCACTTTGATACTGAGATATTAATTTGTACCCTTGTTACTATTTACTAGTAATAATAAAGTACTATAGTAATATAGCTCTAATTCTCTTCAAAGGTGTTGCATCCCTTTTATAGAATGTTTCTATTTCCATAAGGATTAAGTATTCTTTCTTCTTATACCCTAGGATGAAGCTATGTTTTTGTGCTTTTTCTTTATCATTGGCTCTTCATTCCAAGCACTTTATGCTGTCTCTAATGGGATCTATTTTTGCACTGGAATATCTGAGAATTGCAAAACTAGACAAAAGTTTCACAATAGATTTCTAAGTTAAATCATTTTCATTAAAAGGAAAAAAAGAAAAAAAATTTTGTATGTCAATAACTTTATATGAAGTATTAAAAAAAGGCATATTTCTATGTTGTAATGAGTCACGAAATAAAGCTGTGACAGTTCTGCTGGTCTTTGCAAATTTATTTCCATGCATTCGTAGCACCACCTCCTGTTAAAGCTCATAACACCGTTAGAAAAGTAAGAAATGTCCACTTCTAGTGGGGAAAATCTTTGAAGGGAGTAGAAATTTTAGAAAAGGCTAAATGTCCTGTTTCTCACAAAAGAGAACTGAAGGGATTACTTTGAGACAAAGGGTATTTACGCTTTCATAATCAGTTAAGATAGTAAGTAACAAGTTTAAGAGGTTGTTAGGTAAAATGTATTCAGCTTAACTTTGAAGCTATAGAGATCTCTGAAAATACTCTGTAGCTAAACCTGTCTGATAAGAACTTCACTGCTTTATTTGGTATTGAAACTACAAAGGCCGCCTTCAGATGTCTTTTGTTCAACTGAAAACACAGACAGAGTGTGGCAAGGGTATTGGCAGGGTGTGCTGGGCATGGTGGCCTGGGTGAGCAGGAAAAGTGGAAGAAGTAGAGGAACATCGGAGGTGCCTTCCCCTTCCTCCTGTAAAAAGTGCTGGGTAACTGAAAGCCAGGGCTATGTGGGGCTTTGATGAGACTTGTGGATGTAATTTTTATGGCTCACTAGCACAGTCTCAGGAAAGCTGTCTGTTTATCTCAGTTTATCTCCATCAAACACCCCCTCATAGGCAGCACAGCAGAGTCACGGCTCTATGTGGGGCCTCCTCTAATGGCTGAGAGGACAGGTACTGAGTGAGTGGTCCTTTGCTAAGGCGTGCATCCCACTGCATGCAGAGGAAGGATCTCGGTTTGTGAGTGAGCCTTCTTGACCACTTGGAATCAGTGTCGCAGCTGTGTCTTTCTCTCTTAAAGCTCACATTACAGAGACTTCAATGAAATGAAAGAAAACTGTGTTTCTTGGTGAAAAATGACAATCGAGAGAAGAAAGCTCCTGAAAGATGAAAAGGCAAGTAATTTAGATAACTGTGTAAGTCACCCATGATTCTGGAGGAAAACCTTCTGTCAAGAGAAGAGCCTATATAAACATTGGTAGGTTCAAAAAACCTTGGAACCTTTGAAATGTTAATGCATGCATGAAAAACTAGAAGGGAAAAAAGCTACGCTTTTTTAAAGTGTTTTACTGTGTTGTCAGGCACTTCATTTAATCCCCAATTAACTACCTGCCCTATGAGGTAAGCAGTACCATTTGATGTATGAGTAAATTGTGGCTCAGTGGATAAAGAAAGAACTTGTTTAAAGTTCAGCGGCTACTAGAATGGCAGAGGGTTCTTTCTGGTGTAGTTGAGTATCAGTTACAATTGTCCTCATAAAATCTGCCTGGCATCATCATACAGTAATTTCACCAATATTTATTGAACTCTGTTGTGCGCCATATTTTCTAGGTTCTGGGATGCAGTGTTCAAGACTGAATTCCTGCTCTACTGAAGTTAAATTTCAGTGGAGAAGTCTTACTTGCATTCACAATGGATGTGTAGACAAATGCATATAATATACTCAAACCACAGTAAATGCTAAGAAGAAAATGAGCCATGGTAGTAAGTTAGTGATGGAGATGAGTCAGAAATGGCTGCCTGAAGAGTGACGTTCGAGCTCAGATCTGATCAAATAATCAGGAGCCAACATCTGAAGGGGGGCAGAGAGAATGTTCCTGGAAGAAAACCTGGTGCAAAAGCTCCAAGTGGGAAAAAGCTTGGCAGGTTGGGGAAGGAGGGAGAGGATCCCAATGTCTCAAGTGGTAGAAGGGGCAGAAACCAGAACCTGTAGGGCCTCGCAGGCCATGTTAAGGTATCTGGATTTTACTGTTAGTGCAGTGAGGAACCACTGGAGAGTTTTAAACAAGGTAATGGTTTGATGTAATCACTGTTTCAGAAAGAATGCTGGCTGTGTGGGGAGAAGGGACAGTAAGGAGGCTAACAGATGTTGGTGGATTGGGTAAGGGTATAGCAGTAGACACAGGGAGGAAGAGTAATGTTCAGGATCTATTTTAGAGACAGAGACAACAGGAATTGCCGAAAAGCACCATGTAGAGGTTGAGGGAAAGAGAGGTATCAAGGTGACTTCTAGTTTGTGGCCCAAACTAGGTAGATGGTTGTGCTAAAAAGGCCATTCATACATCAGTCTGGTGCTCAGGAACAATGATGGGAAGGAAGATAAAAATGTGTACCATATATGTGTCATCCCCACATATATGGTATTTAAGCCTTTTGACTAAATGGGCTGACCTAGAGAGAACGAAGATAAGAGAACATTCCTGAGATCCTACCCACATTTAGAAGAGATGCCAGCAAAGGGAAGAGAGGGTCTGGTCAGTGAGGAGGATTACCTGAGTATGATGCCATATACTGAAGCTCAGAATCTAGTGTTTCAGGAAGGCAGATGTGGTCGGTTGTGTCCAACACTGCTGAGAAGATAAGGTAAAGGCAGAGAAAATGACTGAATTTGGTAAGACAGAGGTCTCTGGTGACCTTGAGAAGAGTCCTTTCAGGAGACTGACAAGGATCAGGTTGAGGAAAGAGTAAGAGGTAAAGACGGGGAATGTACGTCAGTCTACTGAGAGCTCTGCTTTACTGTGAAGCAGAAAACGTGCCACTAGCTGGATCACAAAGCTTTTATCTGGATTCTTGGCTGCCAGTAGTACAGGTTGCACCTGAACACCATCTCACCTTTCAATTTTTTTATTATTTTTAACTCTTTAGACATTTCTTCTCTCCAGAGTCTTCTGCTATACTTTGTTTTCCAAGTTTCCCTTAAGACAGCTAATTCATGATTTACTATTTTATACTTCTAGAAACACAAAATAAGATAGCTCTAAATATAGACTCTCAAGAGAGCTTGTAATTACCAAACCTATTTTAGAAGGCAGGTGCACTCAACTAAAATGGAAATTAGAGGTGTTTCAAGAAAAACCCTAGGATCTGTGGTGTTACTGAAAACTTTCTGGGATTATTATTATGTTATCTTCTTGATGTAACTTAACATCTACAGTAAAGTTGTGAAATTGTTACTGTGACACTACCCTATAGCAACACAGTATAAGTTCTAGAGAAGATAGTATAAATAAACACAAAAAAATCTGCAGAATGGGTATGTAGGCATTTATTCAGGCAACCATTCTCATAACCATAGATTATTTTTAAAACAAATAGCTATCCGAAGTATCTTTGTTAGTGATCCAAAATGAACAAAAATTAACTGTTAAATGAACACATTTCAGTACATAAAACAAGTCTTCCAAAGTCTTTAACAGAGACCTAATTACATTATTTTCCAAGTTAGAGTGGCTCATAATTAATGTGAAAACCATAATTAATACAGATAACACAGGTGATACTGTACTTTGCCAAGGTAAAGAAATATATCTGACCTTAGATTCTAAAGACTTCCATTTGATCACAAAATAAACCTACTGAGCAAAAAAAAATAAAACTCAAAAAATTGACATGAATAGATATTATATATAAATTTAAAAATATCAGGTACAAAATGTAAAATCATTTGAATATAAAATATAAAAGTAGAGGGTTGTCAAAACAATATAAGAGATATTCTGAAACTAGTGAAAAATCAAGATCATCAGGTAGTAGCAACTATTTCTAATGTATAACAGACACTGAAATGCCAAGGGGAAAATGAACAGAACTATTTCCGGAGGTGGAGAGGAACAGGAAGGAAGCACAGAGCTGGCTTTAGAAGTGTAGAGACACAAAAGATTAACTTACCACCTTTTTCAAATACAAATGAGAATCTCTTAGCAGAATTTAAGTTCCATTAGCAGACATATCTTACAGCAGTTAATGCAACGCTTCGTATTTCAATGGAAAACTATTTCAAAGGTGAAAATGATGTAGGAATCAGAAGCATATTCTGCTGAGACACGAGGTAATTGACACTCTCCCGAACTGGAAAAACACATTTCATAAGAAGGCATATAAAGTTATTGACTGAATCAAATTTGTTGTACGAACACTTCATGCCTCGTGAAATAGCTTACCAGCTGCCACAACCCTGGGATCCTCATGAGACTGATGTCTCCCAGCTGCACGACTGTCTGCACTCTCATTCCACCAAAGAACGTGCACTGCAGAAATAAACCAAAAAGGGCTTCTATTTTTTTTTTAATTTTTATTTTTTATAAACAAATTTTTATCCCCAGGGGTACATGTCTGTGAATCGCCAGGTTTACACACTTCACAGCTTCTAAAGACTATGGCATTGCTACAAGAAATACAGAAAGACTAATCAGAAACATTAAGTTTTGTTCTTTAAATCAAAATAGTGAATATCAAAAAGGTAAAATTAAGTAAGTTAGTAATAAGATTTCAGAGGGGGTCAGAGATTTGGGAGACAAATTTATAAATTAAATAAAACTAGTTTTATAGATGAAGAAAAGAAAAGCTGGAAAAAAAAAGTAAGTAACACCGCGAAAGACACAATCAAGGCTAGACCCAAGTTTTATGACTTCCTACCATGTTTTACTTTATTTAAAAAAAAGATTATAAAAGATGTTTATTACTGAAAATTTGGAAAATACAAAGAAGAAAATTAAAAGTAACATAATTTTAACCCAGAGAAAACCTCTACTGATATTTAGTGTATTTCTTTTAAAAACATAAGTAAAATCAGATAAGGGTCATACTGTATATTATGCTTAGCAGTATTTTTAAAAATCAACAATGCTTATTGTTTTCCATGGCAGTAGCTTTAATTTTTAATGACTATGTGAATTCCTTTTTATGTCACTATGTGACAACTTTTAAAATCCCAACCCTTTATTGTTGATTATTTATATTATTCAAAATATTTCAGGATCCTATAAAATACTGAATTTTTTTTTTTTTTTTAGACTATGGACTCTGAAAAACAACCTGAGAGTTTTGAAGGGGCGGGGGGTGGGAGGTTGGGGGAGCCAGGTGGTGGGTATTATAGAGAGCACGCATGGCATGGAGCACTGGGTGTGGTGTAAAACTATGAATTCTGTTACACTGAAAAGAAATGAAATAAAAATGCATAAAAAAATTTAAAAGAAATTAAAAAAAATTAAAAATTAAAAAAACCTGAATTTTTAAAATAATTAAACATAATATACGTTAGTCGTGTAGATTTTGGAAAATGCAGATAAACAGAAAGCAGGAATCATTTCTATTCTACCATCCTAAAATGACCACTTTCCTGTTTTGGTGCATCTCTTTCTATATTTATGTACATATGTATTTTTATATGTTTACATGTTTATATACATTAAGTGTGTACACTATATAAGGTATAGGACCTATATGATGTGTGTTTGTGCGTTACAAGTATATTACATACATATAAACATGAGGTCATACCACATTGTTTCCAACATTTCCTTATTGTAAACAATGTTGACATAAACTTCCTTAGAGCAGGAGCTGTATGTGTAGCTATAATAATAATAATGTCAAAGACAACTACTACTGACATTTTGGGGGTGCTTACTTTGTGCCAGGCTTGGTTCTAAGAGTTCTGCATGTATTAACTCATTTAATTTTCACAATCATCTTAGGGAATTATTATCAGTATTTTACCGATTAGCAATTTAAGGCACCATAAGGTGAAGAAACTCACGTGAAGTCACAAAGAGGGCAGGTAGGTGGTGAAGCTGGGATTTAAAGCCAGGCAGTTTGCATGTGATTATTTCCTCAATATGAACTCTAAAATTTGAACTGAGAGAACCAAAGGATATTTTGTATATACTTCTACATGTACAACATACATATTATATGCCGTCCTCCAGAAATTATGTCCTGATTTATACTCAGCCTATTACTATCTCCTATGCTGAGATGTAATTTAAGATTAAAAAGTGTGCAGACGTTTTCAGTAGTTTTTTCTTATGAAAGTTATAGATGTCCATTATAAAAAATAGACTTAATAAACATTAACTTTATCATGAATATCATTTACATCCTTTCAAACTTCTTTCCTATATAACCTCACACACTACACACCTATGCATATTTCCTAGAATATTGGCAAAAATAATTTAAAAATTAAAGCTTTTTATTTATATTGCCAAATCTTGGGAAGGTTAAAGATTAACACAGTATGACCCTATACAGTATCTGAGTACTTATTTTCCAACCTATCAAATACTATATATAAATATGTCTTTATTAGGTAAAAACGATATCTCATTATTGTCTTAATCTATATCTTCTATAATATATACAATTATTTATTTATTTATTTATTTATTTTTTAATTTGTCAGAGAGAGAGAGAGAGAGAGGAGCACAGGCAGACAGAGTGGCAGAGGGAGAAGCAGGCTCCCCGCGGAGCAAGGAGCCCGATGTGGGACTCGATCCCAGGACGCTGGGATCATGACCTGAGCCGAAGGCAGCCGCCCAACCAACTGAGCCACCCAGGTGTCCCCAATTATTTATTTATTTTTTAAGGTTTTATTTATTTATTTGACAGACAGAGATTACAAGTAGGCAAGAGAGGCAGGCAGGGAGAGAGAGAAGGAAGCAGGCTCTCCACGGAGCAGAGAGCCCGATGTGGGGCTCAATCCCAGGACCCTGGGATCATGACCTGAGCCGAAAGCAGAGGCTTTAACCCACTGAGCCACCCAGGCGCCCCTATAATATATACATTTGGTAGTCATGTGCATATCTAACTTTGCATAAGTCTTCATTTTTCTTTTTGCTTTTGAATTTCATTTATAGTGTTTTGGGGCATGAGAAAGAGTGTGCCTTTTAAAAATAAAATCAGGGGCACCTGGGCGGCTCAGTGGGTTGGAGCCTCTGCCTTTGGCTTGGGTCATGGTCCCGGGGTCCTGGGATCGAGCCCCGCATCCGCCTTTCTGCTCGGCGGGGAGACTGCTTCCCTTCCTCTCTCTCTCTGCCTGCCTCTCTGCCTGCTTGTGATCTCTGTCTGTCAAATAAATAAATAAATAAATAAAATCTTTTAAAAAACCCCACACATTTTATATGTTATTTTATACATTTATATTTTATTTTAGTAATTCTATAACTACTTTTTGTCTACACTTAAATCTATATAATCCATTTGGATTCCAGTTTTGTATATGGTGTGAGACAGACATCTAATGATTTTCATAGTTTTTCTCCTCTTGATATAGTTTCCAACTTAAAAATAAACTTTTCTTTATATTCTGATTATTTTCTTAGGATATACTACTAGAAGTTAAATTTCTGGGTCAAGATCAGAAGCTCAGCTTTGAGTATGTTAGGTCTGAGATGTCCATTAGATATTAAATAGGAAGTTAAGGAGGCAAATCAATATGATGAGTCTTTCAAATACTTTATTAGCTATTCTTAGTCATTTATCCTTCCAGATGAACTTTACATACATTTTTAAGGGTTTGCCATAAAAAACTCTCTGAAATTCTGACTGCAGTAACTTTCCACTTTAAAAGTTAAATGCCCCAGATATATGTCTTAAAAATAAATTCATGGGGCACCCGCGTAGCTCAGTCAGTGGAGCATGTGACTCTTGATCTCAGGGTTGTGAGTTTCAGCCCCACATTAGGCATGGAAATTACTTAAATAAATAAACTTTAAAAGTAAATAAATAAATTCAGGTATGTATATTTACCCGTAAGCTGTGTATACCCACACTGAAGTGTTAAGAGGTCATTATAAATCATGGACATGCATTATTTCTAGCATGTTTATATATCAACTAACATTTTGGTTTTCTTACTCCTATGTCATATATATATACACACACACACACACACACACACACACACACACATGTATTTATACAAATACACACACACACATATGTAGATGACATATAAAGACCACAATGTTAACAGTATTATCTCTAAGGAGGGGGAAATATTTTTTCCCCTTAAGGCATATCCATCTATTTAGTATGTGCAAAAATATGTACTACTTTTTCATTCAAGACGATCTCTTTACCCCAGTAATATTTTAAAAAGTCAATAAAAGTATACTTAGAGGAAAAAAGGATGAAAGAACAGATATTTTCTTGAGGCTCTTTGCAGTTTTTTTAATCACTCTGATGAGTCATGGAAGGCATGAAATTTCATTTGAAAAAGGCTTCATGAGATGTTAACATTCCAAACAAATAAGATATAAATCAGGTTTTTTTTCAATCCTTGAAATTATTAAAAACCCTAAAAATCTGGCAATAAAACTTTAAACATATACCATAATGGAAAAAAGAGACAAACTGAGCCAAGAAACCAACATACTTTGCAGTTTCATAGAAGAAACAGACAACTATACCTCTGTTGAGTTCTCCATATTCTGTGTGGAAAACGCCAATTAGTTTTGAGTAGCCTAGATCCACATGGGCATTAATTGCCCTTTTAAATGCATCGCCCCAAAGAGCTGGCCCACCGGGCTTCATCTGAAAAATAACCAGTTCATAGACTCCTAGAGTAGGGAGAAAAATAATTATTTTACAAAAGATATTCAAGAAGTTTCTAATCAGGTTAGTCCAATTCCACTGGAAGGCTAATCTACTTATACAGATTTGGAAGATCATACACATGTACATGGTATGTAGATATATTTATGGATTATGGCATTAGTTTTCCTTGATTTTATGTTTTGAAAGTCCTTGTCCAAGCCTAAGGATCAGTTGTTAAGCTTATACAGAACAACAAAAAAGGAAAGATCTATTAAGCTATTATCTGTAATTTTTTTTTAAAGATCTTATTTATTCATGAGAGAGAGAGAGAGAGAGACAGAGGGAGAGCACAAGCAGGGGGAGAGGCAGAGGGAAGAGGAGAAGCAGACTCTCCAGTGACAGGAAGCTTGCTGTGGGTCTTGATCCCAGGACCTGGAGATCATGACCTTAGCCAAAGGCAGATGCCTAACTATCTGAGCCACCCGGGTACCCCTGAAATATTTCTTTTTAAAGATTTTATTTATTTATTTGACAGAGATTACAAGTAGGCAGAGAGGCAGGCAGAGAGAGAGAGGAGGAAGCAGGCTCCTTGCTGAGCAGAGAGCCTGATGTGGGACTTGATCCCAGGACCCCGAGATCATGACCTGAGCCGAAGGCAGAAGCTTTAACCCATTGAGCCACCCAGGTGCCCCTGAAATATTTTTAATCTATAAATTCTGTTAATAAAACAAATATTGAACATTTATAGAAGGGCTACTATTTCTGAGCTCCCTGAATCTGCACTTTTGGATAAGAAATGAGTAAGAAAAGCATTTTCTAATCTCCTGTATTTCCACTTCCTTCCAATTTTGAGGGAAAATACTTTTTGTTTATATAATTTCCCCCTACAAGATTACATTTCTAATAGGAACAAATGATGGATCCAGTGATGTCTGAGTTTATGAGTGGGGGGGAATAAAAAACTGAAACAACTGGAGGAAATGATTTTACCGTTCCTAAATATCCAGGTAAATACTTGAAAAGCATTTTACCTTCTGATCAGAAGTATGGGGCAGGTGGAGGAATAGGAACTAGGGGACAATTAGCTTTGAGAAGAAAAAGGAAAAAAGCACAAAGTTATTAAAGGGTTATGAACAACATAGAAGAAGAGAACCAGGATTTGACATTGTCTAAGAAGCCACTTAGTTTTTAGATAGTGCTGGAAGCCTGTGGAGAGGTCTAGGTGGATAAGGATTCAAATAAGACTTTCAAATCTCTTATACTCTAATATACACTACAAAGTTAGGAAAAATGGGGGAAATAAAATAACATTTAAGTTAATTAATACTTCTAAAATATCTGACTTTTGTTTAAAACAATGTTAAGGTAAACGCTTCCTTAAATGAGCAAGAAAAAAAAATCAGCAAGAAGAGAAATCTTCAGTAATTATTTTCGAAATGAGAAATAAAAGGAAAACAAAAATATTAAATTACAGTAATACAGCTTCACAGTTTAATTCATTCCCCTAACACAGGCTTACAGGCAAAGATATCCCTTAATAATTTAAGATTAGCTGTAATTTGGGGCACCTGGGTGGCTCAGTGGGTTGAGGCCTCTGCCTTCTGCTTGGGTCGTGGTCTCGGGGTCCTGGGATCGAGTCCCGCATCAGGCTCTCTGCTCGGCGGGGAGCCTGCTTCCCTTCCTATCTCTGCCTGCCTCTCTGCCTACTTGTGATCTCTCTGTCAAATAAATAAATAAAATCTTAAAAAAAAAAGATTAGCTGTAACTTGTGTCTAAAAAATACCAAACTATGGCAAAATTTCATACATCATTTTTCACCTAACCATGCTTATCTGCTCCCAACCCCCAAATTTTCAACCTTTACTCCCCATGTCAACTTTTTATATTTATACCTCAATTTTAAGAGCTTTTCCAAACTGGAAAAAAACTTCATCGTTCAATGCTCATTGTTTTAATAAAGATCTAAAATTCATTCATCTCTATAATCATAGTATATTCCTGTATAAAACACAGCATTACCTTTCCCTAGGGAAGTTTACTTTTTCAAGTAGACTCCATGACCAGGGTGGTGCCCAACATGGGGCCCAAACTCACAACCCTGGGATCAAGACCTGAGCTGAGATCAAGAGTCAGACGCTCAACCAACTAAGCCACCCAGGTACCCCTGGAAGTTAAGTTTTTATAGCTTAAAATCTTTTTTCTCCATCAGAATTCAAAGTAATGAAGGGGTAAGGGCTTACCTTCTTTTGCAGGCTTTTCTAATTTGCACCAGGGCACCAGGTAAGTAATCTCGATCTCTTGTTCATCTGTAAGACCCATATTTGGAACGTAAGATTGTTGCCATTCCTTGTCCTTGACCACAGCTTTCTGAACTTCAATTCGATGGGCAAAATTATCTAGGGGATGAAAAGGAGTAAGAAAAATAAAAACTTAATTAAAATCACCTCTCTTTTGGATTTCATTCAATTCAGCAAATGTTCATGGGGGCCACTTAAGGACACCGTTCTATCCCTGGAGCTATCAACATAAATAGATGTGACATCTGTCCTCAAGTTTCTCATGGTCTAAAAGGGGAGTAGAAATTTAAACAACTAATGATAATGTCATGTAGTGGGGTTTATCAGTTCTACCAATGTAGGTATGTGTGTGACTTAGGTTAAGTTACTGAATCTTTCTGTTCCTGAAAGGGGGATAATGACATAGTATCTCCCTCCAGCGTTGTTGAAGAATAAATAAATTAGTACATGAGAGGGGCTCTGAGCAGTGTTTGGCACCTAGACAGCACTCAATATATATTAATTATTCTTATTATTTGAGGCATTTAAATGATAGTGCCCATTTAGAGAAAGACTATTTTTTCCTTTGTGGTGGTGGTGGTGAGTGGTCAGGTCAATGTGTATTCTGAATTAAATTTAACACAAATGGAAGGAAGATGTGCTTTTTAAGCCTCCTCTTTGAACAGCTTCCAAAGAAAAGAGTACTGATTCTCTTTCTTATCATCACCATTCTTTTTACCCAGTATTTATATCTCTTATGTTTGTTATTTACACATTTACTAAACATTTAGTATTTAGTATTTACTATTAGGGTCTCATTAAAATTAATGGTAAATGAGTTTTCTATGGTTTATATCGGGGATCTTAGAGCTTAAGTGAGTTATATCAGGATTTTTCTAATAATTTTTTTTCAACAGGACCTGAGTCCACCGGTGGCACATTAAAGCATAAACTGTGTTTTAATGGGGTTTATTCTATTACAATAGGGGAAACCCCTAAACTAGGGTCATGGTAAATATGGAATGACACTTTTCATAGTAAAGTACTTAATGACTATTAACTTTTGGACACTGATGATCAAACACTAAAGGAAGGTATTGAAATTCTCTGGATTTCATTAAGTCCTGATGTGGACTTCACAAAGATTAGACACTAGAGTAACAAACATCCCGGGGATTTGAGCAACCTGTTCTTCTCTGCCTATTAAACCAGGGGTAAATCAACTTCAATATGGGGAGAACTCTGATTGCCTTTACTTCCCTGTAACAGCACAATGACAGGGAATTTCCTGAAACCCTAGAATGCACAAATGACACCAATGTGGTTTTCTCAACATAACAACTTATTAAATCTCAAAGGTGGGTGAGGCCTAGAAGTTAATTATATCCCCACCAACCTCTACTACTCCAAAGCCCCTACATATCTGAATTGTTTCTACCAAAATCCAGATAACCAGCCATAGCTTCAACAATAAGAAAAAATAACTCTACCTTCCTTTATGATCTTAACCTACTTGAGCTCTTACAATCACTGCTTTAATTTTTTTCATAAATCATCTTTATGACAAACCACTGTATAATTTTTCTGAGAATTAAAGTCTATCTCAGAAATTTATGATTTGAAATATGAGATGCTACACTTTCCCATTTATGGTAACATAAGAATTTGGGCAAAGGATTGTTAAAGGTGTACCACTGGAAGGAGGAGTCACTGAATTCATTTTTTGCTGCTGTTCCCCTTTTTAAAAGTTTATTTTAACCTGTGGGCATTTATACTAATTTAGATTCAAGAGCTAAGCATCAAGTAACATTTAACAGAATGAAAATCGATACTGAACCCTGCAGCTGGAAAAAATCATACCATACTTCCAAATATGAAACACTTTATTCACTTGGCCTCCAAATTCTACACTCCAGAAGCCAACCAATTCAGAGTGAGCTGTCCGAAGATGTATGTTTTTCTTAACATTTTCCAGAAACTCATTCATCTTTGAGGGCTTAAGGCAATGAGTACGAAATTCATAAAATGTTCCATCATATTGTCTGGGGCCCGTAGCAAAAGATGAGCACACCTGAAGACAGATAAGGCAAATTTAAATATTTTGGGAAGGTAGAGTTTATAATATTATTGCAACCATATCTGAATCTAGACACAAAGGGCATGCATTAGACTCATAATCCACATTTGTACTTCTTGTGTGATCTCTCCTTAGACATTTGTTTAGAGAAATGTCAATAAAAATAACTGGCCTTAAGTATGCTGAACATATAGTTACTCTTTCTTAGTGGCGATCCACTTTTAGCCACTTTTTCATGAAATTTAATCATGAGAAGGCACAGAGGTCTTAATAAGAGTCCTTTACTCAAGAAATACAATTAGGATTCTAATAAACTTGCAGATTATTTATTTAGCCAATATTCCATTTTTAGTCAATACTATACATGTCACAATTATGCATTTAAGTGAACTTTATAAAATATGCAGGTGTTTGGCAAGCAAAATGGAAATGCGTTTACTAGCAAAGAACTCCCTTTTAGGTTTTTCTTAAAAATAAAAATTGCAATTCAGGTCAAAGTGTTTCCCAAATCCAATGAAGCAGATCACTGGTAAAAGATAGGAATGGACTGTTAAAATCTATTCAACTGCATTTTAACATACTGGTCAACTGTATGAATACTGTAAAGGAAAAATCAATGAGTTAGAATTGTCTGAATCATTATTAGGTTTAATTATAGATGCAATATGAATAAGGGCATTTAACTCATCCAATTTTATCAGATTGATGAAAATATCCCTTAAGAACCTCAGTTCTTGTTGTATTAGTTGTAGGGTACTCATATAAAGTTTTCTTCTAATCTAGGCCTCCAAGTCTGAATAAACTTAACTTTAGATAGGAAATGCCTCACTAGGGATTATCCTCTATGTATAAATACATGTGCATGTGTATACACTCACACCCACACAGTCCTATGGCATTTTCATTTATAAATTCTTCTTACTGTAGGTTTGGGTATCATGAATCAGTTTCATGAAGTTTTGTTTTGTTTTGTTTCATGAAGCTTATTAATCAAAAGCTTTGGTACAAAGCTATGGACAAATTTTGGGCTTATGTGACTATCCGGTACATCAAATGAAACCAGGAGGCTTCTTTATCTGACATAATTTAGGTTAAAACTCACAGTTGTCTATGTATTTCATTTGTGAATAATTTTGTAATTATAATTATATATTTGAGCTCATTCCATTCATGTCCCCTGAGTTAGGTTCCTACTGCCCAACTATCTAAGCTTACTTGGAAAGCAAGTATTCCCTCCAAAAATTATTGCAGATATTTCTGTTTTGCTGGACATGCTTTTTGTGTCATTTAAACCACATTTTAATAAGAGAATGTCATCCAAATAAACAATTGCCTAGTATTATAGTTCAAAAAGTATTATAAATAAACTATAACGGAACAGTGTGGTATTTGTAACAATTGCTTTTAAGTCATTTTTCAGGGTATTTGTATATGGAAACAAATATGTGGTCAAAGGCACCTATTTTTATTTTTCAAAAAAGAAACAGTAAGAGGGAAAAGCCCACTGAATGGAAAACAACAGTGAGTGATGAAGTGAGTGTGCTTAAGGGAAGGTGACTTTTGTTAAAGGCAAAAACTACAAGGATTCTGGGGCAGGATTCATGAGCGTTCTAGGCTCTCTTATCTCCAAATAAGGGCTGATTTTCCATAGCACTGACTTCCAATTCAGTTATGAGAACCACTGGCTGATATTTAATAATCAAAGTTCAGAATAAAGTTTTCTGGAATAACTCTTGGCCCTGCCCCAATAGAGTGAGAATCAGGAAACATTAAAGACTGGATTGCTAATCTTGGGTGAACAGGCCATCGTTGGTTCCTCAGTCTTCAGCAGAACGTGTGTCTCTAGAGTAGGTTCATCCCCTTCCACTTGTACCCTTCGAGAAAAGTACAAGCCTAAATATCAGAGGGGAAAAAGCCTGTAGATGCACAGAATAGGCCAAGTCCCGACAGATAAGGCTGAATCACAAAAATCTATTATGAACGTTTTTCATCGGAGGCTAAATGAGGCTGTCATCATCATGTTTGCTACTCGGTTCCTGGCTTGGACACCCCCCGCAAGAGGCAGTGGGCAGGATGTTCCACCACCGGCACCCTGGCCCACCTCTTCAAGGTTCTCTGCAAAACGCTCGGAAGCTATGTACATTTCGTTTAAACGCGGGGAGGCCGGTTCTTTTGCCAGGAGCGGGTTGACCTATTTCTCCTCTACCTTAGGTCTAGAGGCGGCGGTGGCTTGTCAAACAAAATCAATAGGAAAGGCTCGACCAGCAGGCACCGGGCACGGGCCCCAACGTGGCGAAAGCTGAGCGGCCGGGAAGCA
Source organism: Mellivora capensis (assembly GCA_004024625.1). Taxonomy (NCBI): domain Eukaryota; kingdom Metazoa; phylum Chordata; class Mammalia; order Carnivora; family Mustelidae; genus Mellivora; species Mellivora capensis. The sequence continues at coordinate 43,843 of PISX010017090.1, forward strand.
AATACGGAGCACCCGGAGCTTCAGTAGTGTCCTCAGGGCCGCCTGGCACCTAGGCCACAGAAATCCTGTTCACGGGTCTTCGAGAGCTGGCCGGAAGGCGACACTGGCCAGCGTACTCTTCCCGACTGGCGACGCCCTTCCACCCACGCATCCCAGGACGCCCCAGCTCCAGGATCGGGGACCCTCTCTGGAATTAGAATGATCGGCGCACGCGAACAGACTGGGCGCATGAGCGGCACTCGCACGTCTGTGGGCTCGCGAGCCCAGTAGCGCATGCGCGGGACCTCTAGCTCCCGGCAGACATCCCGCCTGCCCCCCAACCAGGGCACTGTTGGTGCTCGTCTGGGTACCTGAGGCGCGAGCGTCCGCGCAGCCAGAGCCCTAGTCAGGCCGCTTCGGAGGACGAGCATGGCGGGGCTTCGGGCGCTGGGAAGGACAGCCAGCCGGTACTCTTTCTTAGATTCCTCTTGTTAGGACTTAACCCGCCTGGAAAAGAGCAGCGACTAGACTACTGGCGGACGCAGGCGGGGGCGGGACTCGGCG
>PISX010017091.1:0-44369 GCA_004024625.1 Mellivora capensis
TTTCTTTTCTTCTTTTTCTGCCCCCCTAGTCCCCCATGTTGCATTTCCACTTCCTCATATCAGGGATATCATATGATAGTTGTCTTTCTCTGATTGACTTATTTCACTAAGCATGATACCCTCTAGAACTCTCATTTTTTAAAAGATTTTATTTACTTACTTGACAGAGAAAGATGACAAGTAGGCAGAGAGGCATGCAGAGAGAGAGGGAGAAGCAGGCTCCCCACTGAGCAGAGAGCCCGATGTGGGGCTCGATCCCAGGACCCTGAGATCATGACCTGAGCCGAAGGAGAGGCTTTAACCCACTGAGCCACCTAGGTGCCTCACAACTCTCATTTTTTACGCCAAGATTCCACAGAAATTTTTTTTTTTACTTATGCCACAATTACAGTACAGGTGTTTGGAAAGCCCTGAGCTTGAAGATGGCTAAACTGACATTCTGATTGCCAAAGATTTTGTGCCTTATATTCAATGTATAACCCCTTCTTTTCTCCTGGTCTGCTATGATATCAGCTCCTCAGGCTGCCTTTCAGAGAGTTTGAGAGAGTCAGGAATGAGAAGAAGTGTGGAAGAGAAGCATAATCCACCACAGTGAAGTGCAGCGATGGCACCCAAGGTGAACTGGTGTCCAGCTTTTTAGAACCATTTCAGCTCTCTTGATAAATATTTTGCTCACCACGCAAGAGAGATGCATGAGCAAAAATGGACTTATGGACAAATAGATGAACCTTTCTAAAATACATGTGTCAGTCAGATCAGCCCTGATCATATGGGGGCTGAGATCTTGGAGATTACCCAAACACAAATGAAGTGATAAAGAAACAGACATATATATAAAGGGAAACAGTTTTGGAAGGCTTTATATCAAAATGTCAACAGTAATGTTTTCATGTTTTTAAAATTTCTTCAGGTTGGGGCACCTGGGTCGAAGGCTCAGTTGGTTAAGCATCCAATTGGTGATTCTAGCTCAGGTCATGATCTCAGGGTTGTAAGATGGAGCCCTGCATGGGCCCCATACTCAGTGGAGATTCTGCTTGAGATTCTCTCCCGCTGCCATTCCCTCCATGTACTCTTGCACATGTGTACTCTCTCTCAAATCAATAAATAAATCTCAAATCAAATAAATAAAGTGCAGGGGCACCTGGGTGGCTCAGTGGGTTAAAGCCTCTGCCTTCAGCTCAGGTCATCATCCCAGAGTCCTGGGATCGAGCCCCGAATCGGGCTCTCTGCTCGGCAGGGAGCCTGCTTCCTCCTCTCTCTCTCTGCCTGCCTCTGCCTACTTGTGATCTCTCTCTCTGTCAAATAAATAAATAAATAAAAACAATAAATAAATAAATAAAGTACAGAAAAGCCTGAAAAAAATGTTAAATAAAATTTCTTCCAGGCCTTTCTCTACTTTTTCATTTACTTCAACATTGAGTATTCATTTTCCTACAATAAATAATAATAGCACTAAAGCTATTTCTATTTTGAAAAATGCCATAACAAATAAAATACTACATGACCTTGGGTACATTCAAACCTCACTTAAATTCAGTTTTCTTGTAAAATAGGGATAATACTAGTGCCTTACAGGTTGTTATAAAGATCAAGAGAAATAGTAGCAGACACATAGCAGGAACTCAAAAAAAATTTTCTTTAAGCAAACAAAGAACCCCCTCTGAAAGAAGAGTGCCAGTGACATAAATATGAGATTGTTTCTGCAAAAAACTAAAAACAATTGAAGTCCCTGAATTCAGGGTCAGACTGCTAAGGTTTTGTTCCTCTAGAGGTCAGGAAAAAAGAGTCAATGAAGCAACATAGGTAGAATGAGGAACCTTATTCTGAAGGAAGAAAGTTACCTAAATTCTATTAAAACATTTTGCCATGCCATTGTTCACTCCTGTCTTGCTTTAACTCCTCTATTTTCCCTTTTCCTGGAGATATAGAAGACTGAATAGACCTAACGGAGTCCTCAGGTATGTCACTGGAAGACCCACCTTGTTAGATGTAAATCTAACACACAGCTGGGCATCTGCCCTTTTTGGTACTGACCATAATGATCCACGATTCTCTAAGTACACACAGGATTTGGCTCAAACCAATCTGACCTATTCACCTGCAAACTCATGATCTGTGGTATATTTTTTGCTCAAAGGAAGTTTGCCTTATCTCATTATTTCTTGTCAGGCACACAAAGGTAGAGACTTTCCATGTGTTTACCTTTAAGCAAAAGAAATCAAGTATGAGAACAGAGTAGGGAATGCCTGTCCATCCAAAATCAGAAGATAAGCAACCACAGCAGAAGACAAATGGACTCAGAAAGTCAGCATAAAACAAAAAAGATAGTTACTTATGTATAAGAATTACTGTGTATCAAGTCCTGTTCATACTTCACATACACCAACTTTTAGTCTTCACACAACTTCATGGGGTAGGTACTTTTGCTATCCCATTTTACAGATAAAGAAACTGAGGCATAGACTCACTCAGGTAATCCAGGTAATAAGTGGTAGAATCAGACAGCCTAACTGGTAGGTTCTGCTTATAAAGCACCTCTCTAGGGCACAAAACACTTTCAAGCACATGCCGAAGTTAATCTGAATAAAAGAGTCATGGGAATAAAAGGTACAGCATAAGGAATACAGTCAGTGGTACTGTAATAGCATCATATGGTGACAGATGGTAGCTACACTTGTGAGCACAGCAATTATGTTGTACACCTGAAACTGATATAACATTATGTGTCTGCCATACTCCAATAAGAAGAGAGAGAGAGAGAGAGAAACCCCTGATGTGTTCCTTCTGAATTTATCCGGGAAGTTTTTCTTTCAAATGTCCATCTTTACCCCTTCTTACTTACCCACAATTACTGACACTTGGGAACTCAAAAACAAAACAAAACAAAATAAAACAAATTTCAGCAGAACATGGCCTCTAGCAGGTTCTTAAAACTAACCTCTTCTTCTCTGCCTTCTCATTTACCTGCACTCACTGGATCTTGTGCACTTGGTAGTTTGCCAATACACACAAAAAAAATGTCCTGTGTGTACTACTCTTGCTCCTCCTGCCGATTCAGGCCATTCAAGAACATGGTGTTTTATAGGAAGTGAGAAAGAGAACTGAAAGAATTAAATACCCCAAAAATATACTGTACCCTATCTTTCCATTCCCAGTTAGTGGACCCGCTGGCACTTGGAGTGTTTTCAGTGAGTAGCACCTCTGAAAGACATTGCTGAATAATATAGATTTGTAAGCCTTTACTAATCAATGCTTTTGTCAAGAACATTATATTAATTACTCATTAGAGCTTTTAAGAAAGGGCTGATCCAGGGCACCTGGGTGGCTCAGTGGGTTAAAGCCTCTGCCTTCGGCTCAGTGCATGATCCCAGAGTCCTTAGGGATGGAGTCCCGGATCAGGCTCTCTGCTCAGCAGGGAGCCTGCTTCCCCTCCCCCTCTCTCTGCCTGCCTCTCTGCCTACTTGGTTTGTCAAATAAATAAATAAAATCTTTAAAAAAAAAAAAGCAAGGGCTGATCCTTTGGATGCAGGAGGTATCAAAAAGTCAATTATTCCTCAGGTTGCAAATCTCCTTAATCTCCTTCCTCCTGAAAAGTGCTGCATTTTTCTATATGAATTGATTTTAATGAACATATGTTCCATGATTTGGTACTGACCATAATGATCCACGATTCTCTAAGTACACACAGGATTTGGCTCAAACCAAATGTTCTCAAACCAAAAGAATATGTTCTCCATTAATGGTATTACGGTATTAGAGTGGAAGGCAAAGTGCTGGCATTTCTTGACAATAAAAAACAAACAAACAAACAAACCTTAGGAGGTCCCTGACATTACACTGCAAGATCCAACCATCTGGGAGCTGGAAGAGGACCTAAAGACAGAGAAAGGCTCATTCAGTGTTTTCCAAAAGGCCTTCCCTGGCTGTTACCTGACTGTGCAGAAGTAATAGAAAGCTAAAGACATAGGAATGTGATAGAAATACAAACACAAAGTAATGAAAACTACAGCAAATGAACTAGAACCAACATTAAAAATAAAAGACAGCAGATTTAAGCCAATGGGCTCTGTCAGTAGGGAATGGGATTTCATATTGGGACTGGCCCAGCAGGAGACAGATGATTTAAGTTGAGCGGGTTCAATCACTCCAATTCCCTAAGGACTTGCTGGGGTCCACCTATGTACCTAGCTTTACTTCCAGAGCCAGGGAGGAGGGAGGAGTGGAGGTGGGATATGAAGAGAGGATTAGAAAAGAAGAAACAAGAAGGAAAAAAGTCCTTTCCTTCAATCAATGGACCATTTAGTTGCAAGAAAGAAGACACACTGACAGTAGACAGAGGATAGTTCATGCCAATCTATAAAATGTTGGATAAGATGGTGCAAGCTACTGTATTTTCTCAAGACTAAGACCTGTGTATTTCTTTTGCCTTTTCAATGCTTCTGAAAATAAAGGCTGTCTTAGAGTTACTATGTGCATTTCATATAGTGTTTCATTTTTTTTCTGAAAAACTGTTTTTAAAAGCAATGGTGCATCTTAGAATGACAGAAATATGGTATTTGGGCTCTGACTCCTTGAAATGGGAACAATCCAGTATGAGGGATAGTCACCATATATGGGGCAGTATCTAGTCAGGTACCTGAAAAATGAACACATTAGAATGAGGCAGAGAAAAGAAGGCACTGCTGTTGTGGATAATGGGAAGGGACAGACACACAGCCTGAACAATGCCAGGGACAGGAAGAAATGTGGTCTCACATAGGAAGGGGAGCCCAGCTGGAACTGAAGTTGTTTAAAAGACTAACAGGAGATCAAGCAGAAGAAACAGGTGGGCCTTGCTCTTTTTAGGAGACCTACATTATGAGGTATCCTATAACCAATTTGCCATGGTCAGGAAATGAGCTAATTGAGGAAGGCACCCTGAGGTCAGTCAGGAGGGTGAGCATTTGAGAGGCAGTTAGTTGTAAGGAAACAGACAGGAAGCCAGGAACCAGGCCAGAGTCAGAAATGAGGGGGACTATCCCAACAGGAAAGGGTAGGCTGGAAGCAGACTATAGACAGATTTTTAGATTTAGATAAAGATAGTGGGACTCAGTCCCCTCTAGACAACAGGCATAACCAACAGCTACCAGAGTGACATGTCCTCTCTATGCCCTGCTGGGCCATCTGTAAGCAGTCAAAGGCTAGCAAGTATAAGGGGACGACAGAGAGAAACAGGACTTACCTATCCCATTATTATATGGTCTTAGCAACTGACTGGAGTGGAGAGCTTTGACTTACCTAATACTTTCTTCCAGAAAAGAGTTTGTTTTTTCCTCAGCCAAAAAGTTCAACAGCCATTGGGAACGTCAGCAGGATGGTTATGGAGGCAAGGACAGCTAAGGCCAAACCACCATTTCCAGGAAGGACCTAAGTAGAGGTCAGAACTGGAGGTCAGGGACTTGGATGCCTGCAGGGAGGGTCTCCCGCACACCCCTCTTCCCATCAACTACCTCAAGAAGTGTCATGAACTCTAGCCACATGAGGCTACTTGCAATCAGTGGGAATAACAAAGGCTTTGGGTTAGACTGCCTGGTTTCATTCCAGATCCACTACTTATTAATTGGCTTCCCATAGACAAATCACTCCACTCCCCCATCCCCACACCTGAGTTTCCTTAATTATAAACCTTAGACCAATTTTACCAATGACATGACTGAGGTTTCAAAAGGATGCATGTTAAGTTTATATCCTTCACCAAACTATCTCCCATGACTACAGAGAGAGTGAACTAGTTGCCCCATTCCCAAAGTCTGGCATGAAGTTTGCGTCTCTTTCTCTCTCTCTCTGCTCCTTCCCCCACTCATGCTCTCTCTAAATAAATAAATAAAAAGGGAGCTTTAAGATTAGGTATTATTATTCATCTCCAACCTACAGTTGAAGAAATTGAGGCTCAGAGAGCTTATATGTCTTTTCCAAGATCACACAGTACTTGAGTGGATCTGACTCTGGAGTTCATGCACACAATTTCTGCTCCAAATGTGTCCATCATTAGAAGCAGTATCTGGTTGTGCTATAAAAGGCTTTGTCCTCAAGGAAAGAAATGAAGATCTCAAAGGTTCCTTGGTATAATGGTGGGAGGTACTTTGTAAAATGAGGAAGATGCTGCCCACTCTACCTATGGTCAGTGCTGCCCCTTGCCACAGTACTCAGAAAACAGGTTTGCAAGACTCTGACCCAAGGAATAATACATTGGAACCTCACATCAACCCTCTAAGGTACACAGGACTGGTATTATTATTCCCATTTCACAGAGTTAAGGATGGTGAATCTCGGGAACGTTAAGTGATTTGCCCAAGGTCACAAAGATAGGAATTTGACAGAGCCAATGTTCAAATGCAGGACTTCTGGCTGGATTCTACACATTTGTGTTCTTTCTACAATTTCATGCTGTGCTTTGTACAGTTCCCCATGTACTGTGGATGCTCAACAAATAATCAATGACATCTACTGTCTGGCTCCTGATCAAGAGTAGAATACAGTGAAACTGTGCTCCATGCATCTTAAAACATGGGAATACAAAAAACAGATAAATGAAGAGAAGTGTAAAGTGTGTGCCAGGTGCTTAGTATTCATCATTTAACATCAGCAGCGGGCGTCAACGTTGAGGCAATTCTATTTTCGGATGCCGCTAAATAAATTCATCTCCTTTCCCTGGTATGACAATAATAGTAATAAATTCTTCTGACTTTTCAAGATGAAACTCTGTCTCCTTACACTCCTCTGAAGCAGAAAATCCTAAGCAAAATTGGAGCAAAATCAGCAGCAGAAATTCTTGAATAAACTACATTTAGGGGAGGCTTGTCTACTTCAGACGGCAAAGGATGAATCCATGCATTTCTGAAATGGAATCAATGGCAATTAACCATAATAAAGGTCTCCTAGTAGATGAGTACTAAAGTCACTTTTTGCCCTGAGGTTTACCCTCCCTCATAATTTTTTTTCTTTTTTTTTATTAATTTCATTTCTTTTCAGCGTAACAGAATTCATAGTTTTACAACACACCCAGTGCTCCATGCAATGCGTGCCCTCCATAATACCCACCACCTGGCTCCCCCAACCCCCCACCCCCTTCCCCTTCAAAACCCTTAGGTTGTTTTTCAGAGTCCATAGTCTCTCATGGTTCATCTCCCCCCCAATTTCCCTCAACTCCCTTCTCCTCTCCATCTCCCCATGTCCTCCGTGTTATTTGTTATGCTCTGCAAATAAGTGAAACCATATGATAATTGACTTTCTCTGCTTGACTTATTTCACTCAGCATAATCTCTTCCAGTCCCGTCCATGTTGCTACAAAAGTTGGGTATTCATCCTTTCTGATGGAGGCATAATACTCCATAGTGTATATGGACCACATCTTCCTTCTCCCATAAATTTTTAAAAAATATTTATTCATTTGAGAGAGAGAGAGAAAGAGCATGAGCAGGAGGGGCAGAGGGAAAGGGAGAACCTCAAGCAGACCCATGCTGAGCATGGAGCCTGACACGGGGCTCAATCTCACAACCCTGAGATGACAACCCTGGGGTCACGACCCTGAGATCATGACCCAAGTGGAAACCAAGTGTTGGAGGCCCAACCAACTGTGTCACCCATATGGGTGCTCCATCTCTCCCATATAATTTTATCTAAAGAACTATATTTTTAAAGATTTTATTTATTTATTTGACAGAGAGAGAGAACACAAGCAGGCAGAGAGGCAGGTAGAGAGAGAGAGAGAGGGAAGCAGGCTCCCTGCTGAGCAAAAAGCCCAATGCAGGACTCGATCCCAGGATCCTGGGATCATGACCTGAGCCGAAGGCAGCGGCTTAACCCACTGAGCCACCCAGGCACCCTAAAGAACTATTTCAGTTTAACCAGGACAGGTCAGACCTCCTAGAAAATAGTGGTAGTAGAAAGTACTATGGGAAAGGAGTTTCTAAACCAAATTCTCTCACTAATGATGTCAGGCAAATCGTTTCTCCTCTCCTAAATGGGAAAATGTTGCCAGGTTAATGTTTTTTCAATTGGAAAATGATTGACAGTTTTTATCAGTTTTAGAACCAATCATGCAAACACTGTCCCTATGATATCCATCCCCAAAACTAAACCACTAATGAGAAGAGTGGGAAAAAATGGAAAGGAGAATTTTCCTAGATGCTACGAGCAGAAAACCTGCCCCCTTGGAGGGCAGTTTGTTGCCCCAGAATGATTTTCTTCAATCAGGATTGATTCAAAGTGAAATAATTTTTCATACAGTTGTAATTGTTTTAAGTTTTTATTTGAATTCCAGTTAGTGAACATATAGTGTAATATTATTGTTGTTTTGTTATTATTGTTAAACCAGATTGATTTGGTTAATTGCAGATCATATACCTGTGATATAATTGTCTAAAATTTCTTTTCAAAACCTTTTCTTTTTTAAAATTTTTTATTATGTTATGTTAGTCACCATACAGTACATTATTAGTTTCTGATGTAGTGTTCCATGACTCATTGTTTGTGTCTAACACCCAGCGCTCCATGTAATTTGTGCCCTCCTAGATACTCATCACTGGGCCAACCCATCCTGCCCATCACCTCTAAAACCTTCAATTGGTTTCCCATAGTCCATAATCTCTCATGATTCATCTCCCCTTCTCATTCCCCCCCTTCATTTTTTCCTTCCTTCTCCTAATGTCCTACATGCTATTCCTTATGTTCCAGAAATAAGTGAAACCATAAGATAATTGACTTTCTCTTCTTGACTTATTTCACTTAGCATAATCTCCAGCTATTTCTAAAACTCTATCCTGTTGAAGCTAATTATAAAAGTTGCTGGTTATAGGGAAATGACCCTAGCAAGTCACGTTTGCATGTGGAAGAAAAGGTGTTAATCAGGAAGGTGAGGGGGATTTTCAAATGGATTTTCCCTCAAAAGAAAGAAAGAGAGAAAGGAATGAAGGAAGGAAAAGGAAGGAAGGAAAGAAAGAAGGAAGGAGGGAGAGAGAGAGAGAGAGGGAGGGAGGGAAGGAAGGAAGGAAGGACAAAGAAAGAAAAAGAGAGGGAACAGCAACTTGGCAGAGTAATCCTGGCAAGCACAAGGCCTCATGGTCCTCTGAGCCACATCAACCAGGCTGTCTTCTTTGGTCCATAGAAAGGAGGGAAATAAAAGGTGAAATGTGAGGACATGCATTTGACAACAAGCTGTGTAATGATTTTTTAGGCAGAAATACTCTAGTTGGTTTTTGCAACTCCACTGTTATGAGATTCCAGCACTGAAGTTCCAACAGTCTTTCATAAGAATTAACTTGAAGATAGGATTCAGCATAGATTCTAAATTTCACTTATGTCTGGGGCAAATTTCAGGGTAGATTAAGCTATAACTCATAATGGTTAAGGATTAATAAGGAATCATATTGTATCTCCATGTTTAGTACTTGCTCTGAATACTTAACCTATTTGTGCTATGTTTAGTTATTTTAAAGATCTATAACTAGAGATAAGACATAGACACAGCTATTGTAAAGGAAAGCTGTAAAAAATAATAGCTGTAACTGGACCTCAAAAAAAAATGCCTGTTCAAATACTCTAGACCAAAGAATCAAGGTATATACTACCTACCTAATGTCAGAAGTGCAGGATCAGGTATAGAGGGATACCGAACCTTTTTCATACTCGCATTTTCAAGCTTTACGTCACAACAGAAATGTCACATTCACAATTTGTATTTAGTCTCTAAATTGAAAATGTAAAGATCAATTAAACTAATTGAAATATTACACTATAAGCCATTAACAAGATTTAAAATGATTGAAAGTGAGGAACTTGTTTTCTGCTTATTTTGTTTCCCCAGTAGTGACTAGCATGATCTTGGGCTCATGGTAGGCATGAATTACATAACTAGTAAGTGATTGGGTATAGTAGAGGAGAGTCTCAGATTCACTACTTGGCTGTTTGATTTCTCTTTAGAAGCTGCTCTCTCTCCATGAAAATTATCAAATTAACATTAAGAGGAGACCATGAATTTGCAATTAAGAGTGAAGAGACCAGGCAAGAATACAGCTTGCCAAATGAAGCAAGAATGTTAATTTTAGTTTCTCTTGGGGTTTACATAAAGAGAATCAGAGACTGGAGGGTAATCTTTGCCTCTTGGATCTAGTCTACTGGACATATCTCACTGTTATTTGCAGCTCAACATACCAAGTCATCATAACATTCTCTCACCACACAAAATCACCTTCCCTTAGATATCTATCTCTGCCATTGATATTCCATTCTCCTAGTCCTCTAGGCTCAAAACCATGGCGAACATAGCATTTGTCATCCAAATCAGGACACTTAAGAGCAAAAGGGGGAGCTGTTAAAAATAATGCCAAGATAACTGGTTTAAACCAGAGCCTAGGGTCACCCTTTTCACATGACTCTTCCTCATCCTTTTCCAGATAGTAAATCATGTCACTTTTTCCTTCTACATTTATTAGACTAATGCTCTCTGACTCCAGACTAATTCAATCTTAATTCATTGTACCAGCTTGATATTCCTTAAAGCACCTTTTCAGCATATTATTTCTCTGTTGAAATCATCAAGGTCTAACACATTTACTGTCAGAAATACCAAGTCTAAAGGTCTGTGGATATTTTCTTTCCCTCTCCACCCCTTTTTTTTACTGAGGCATAACTGTCATACACCACTATATTAGTCTCAAGTGTACAGTATAATGCTTCAATACACATACATATTGCAAAATGATCACCACAATAAGTCTAGTTACCATCCATCACTGTACAGTTACACAATTTTTTGTTGTCATGAGAACTTTTAAGTTTTACTCTCTTAGCAAGCTTCAAATATTCAATACAGTATTTAACCATAGCATCCATGCTATACATTACACCCCCATGACATCGATTTTATAACTAGAAGTTTGTCCTTTTTGACCCTCTTCACCCATTTTACCCATTCCCATCCCCCATTTCTGGCAACCACCAATCTATTCTCTGTATCTATGAGCTTGTTTGTATTACTGTTTTTGTTGTTGCTTTTTAGATTCCATATAGAGGTGAGATCACACAGGTGTGCCTGGGTGTCTCAGATGGATTAGCGTCAGACTTTTGATTTTAGGTCTAATCATGATCTCAGGGTCCTGGTGTTGAGCCCTGTGTCAGGGTCCATGCTCAGCAAGGAGTCTACCTCAAGATTCTTTCTCTGTCACTCCCCCTGCTCTCACTGTCTCTCTCTCTCTCTCTCTCTCTCTCTATATATATATATATATATAAAGTAGATCATACAGTAATTGTCTTTCTCTGTCTGCATTATTTCACTTAGCATGATGCCCTCAAGGTCCACCCACATTGTTGTCAATGATAAGATTGCATTCTCTTTATGGCTAAGTGATATTCCATTGTATATGTACACCATACTTTCCTTATCCATTCATCCATCAATGAACACTTAGTTTGCTTCCATATCTCAGCTATTATAAACAATACTTCAATGAACATGGGGGTGTATATATCTTTTGAGTTAATTTTCTTCAGATAAATACTCAGAAGTAGGATTGTCAGATCATATGGAGGTTCCATTTTTCATTTTTTGAGAAACCTCCATAATGTTTTCCACAATGGCTATACCGATTTACCTTCCTACCATGGTGATGAAGATTCCCTTTCTCCATGCCCTTCCCAATACTTGTTATTTCTTTTCTTTTTGCTAATAGCCATTCTAACAGGTGTAATGTGACATCTCATTGTTGTTTTGATTTGCATTTCCCTGCTGATTAGTGATGTTGAGCACCTTTTTAGGTGCCTGCTGGACATGTGTATGTCTTCTCTGAAAATATGTGTATTCAGATCCTCTGCCTCTTTTTATTTTTTTAATTTTTAAAAAAATTTTTTATAAACATATAATGTATTTTTAGCCCCAGGAGTACAGGTCTGTGAATCACCAGGTTTACACACTTCACAGCACTCACCATAGCACATACCTTCCCCAATGTCCATAACCCCACCACCCTCTCCCTACCCCCCTACCCCCAGAAACCTTCAGTTTGTTTTGTGAGATTAAGAGTCTCTGATGGTTTGTCTCCCTCCCGATACCATCTTGTTTCATTTATTCTTTTCCTACCCCCCAAACCCCCCACGTTGCATCTCCACTTCCTCATATCAGGGAGATCATATGATAGTTGTCTTTCTCCGATTGACTTATTTCGCTAAGCATAATACCCTCTAGTTCCATCCACATCATCGCAAATGGCAAGATTTCATTTCTTTTGATGTCTGCATAGTATTCCATTGTATATATACCACATCTTCTTTATCCAGTCATCTGTTGATGGACATCTAGGTTCTTTCCATAGTTTGGCTATTGTGGACATTGCTGCTATAAACATTCGGGTGCACGTGCCCCTTTGGATCACTATGTTTGTATCTTTACGGTAAATACCCAGTAGTGCAATTGCTGGGTCATGGGGTAGCTCTATTTTCAACTTTTTGAGGAACCTCCATGCTGTTTTCCAGAGTGGTTGCACCAGCTTGCATTCCCACCAACAGTGTAGGAGGGTTCCCCTTTCTCTACATCCTCGCCAGCATCTGTCATTTCCTGACTTGTTAATTTTAGCCCTTCTGACTGGTGTGAGGTGGTATGTCGTTGTGGTTTTGATTTGTATTTCCCTGATGCTGAGTGATGTGGAGCACTTTTTCATGTGTCTGTTGGCCATCTGGATGTCTTCTTTGCAGAAATGTCTGTTCATGTCCTCTGCCCATTTCTTGATTGGGTTATTTATTCTTTGGGTGTTGAGTTTGATAAGTTCTTTATAGATTTTGGACACTAGCCCTTTATCTGATATGTCGTTTGCAAATATCTTCTCCCATTCTGTCAGTTGTCTTTTGGTTTTGTTAACTGTTTCCTTTGCTGTGCAAAAGCTTTTGATCTTGATGAAATCCCAATAGTTCATTTTTGCTTTTGTTTCCTTTGCCTTTGGAGACATATCTTCAAAGAAGTTGCTGTAGCTGATATCAAAGAGGTTACTGCCTGTGTTCTCCTCTAGGATTCTGATGGATTCCTGTCTCACATTGAGGTCCTTCATCCATTTTGAGTCTATTTTCATGTGTGGTGTAAAGGAATGGTCCAATTTCAGTTTTCTGCAAGTGGCTGTCCAATTTTCCCAACACCATTTGTTGAAGAGGCTGTCTTTTTTCCACTGGACATTCTTTCCTGCTTTGTCGAAGATTAGTTGACCATAGAGTTGAGGGTCTATTTTTAGGCTCTCTATTCTGTTCCATTGATCTATGTGTCTGTTTTTGTGCCAGTTACCATACTGTCTTGATGATGACAGCTTTGTAATACAGCTTGAAGTCCAGAATTGTGATGCCACCAAGTTTGGCTTTCTTTTTCAATATTCCTTTGGCTATTCGAGGTCTTTTCTGGTTCCCTATAAATTTCAAGATTATTTGTTCTATTTCTTTGAAAAAATGGATGGGATTTTGATAGGGATTGCATGAAATGTGTAGATTGCTTTAGGTAGCATAGACATCTTCACAATATTTGTTCTTCCAATCCAGGAGCATGGAACATTTTTCCATTTCTTTGTGTCTTCCTCAATTTCTTTCATGAGTACTTTATAGTTTTCTTAGTATAGATTCTTTGCCTCTTTGGTTAGGTTTATTCCTAGGTATCTTATGGTTTTGGGTGCAACTGTAAATGGGATTGACTCCTTAATTTCTCTTTCTTCTGTCTTGTTGTTGGTGTAAAGAAATGCAGCTGATTTCTGCACATTGATTTTATATCCTGACACTTTACTGAATTCCTGTACAAGTTCTAGCAGTTTTGGAGTGGAGTCTTTCGGGTTTTCCACATATAGTATCATATCATTTGCAAAGAGTGATCGTTTGACTTCTTTGCCGATTTGTATGCTTTTAATTTCTTTTTTTTACTTTTCTTTTTTTTATTTATTTTTATTTCTTTTCAGCGTAACAGTATTCATTGATTTTGCACCACACCCAGTGCTCCATGCAATACGTGCCCTCCCTAAAATTTTTTGTTGTCTGATTGCTGAGGCTAGGACTTCTAGTACTATGTTGAACAGCAGTGGTGATAATGGACATCCCTGCCATGTTCCTGACCTTAGTGGAAAAGCTTTCAGTTTTTCTCCATTGAGAATGATATTTGCGGTGACCTCTGCCTCTTTTTAATCAGATTGTTTTTGTGGTTTTTTTCTTTTTTTGCTATTAATTTGTATGTGTTCTCTATATACTGTGGATATTAGCCCCTTATCAGATACATGATTTGCAAATATTTTCTCCCATTCAGTGGATTGCCTTTTCATTTTGTTGATAGTTGCATAACCTTTGATAGCTTTCATAATATGTTTCCTCTCTATTTTCGCAACCATGCTGTCTGCCACTGTACACATGGGCACCCACCATTTTAACTTGTGAGGTGCTTCACAGTGCTTGAATACACCAGGCACTCTCATTTCTATGCCTCTACTCAAAATAATCTCCCCAAAGTCTCTCTGCTCTCTCCCTGTCTAAATCTACACAGTCTCACAGCGCCAGTCCCCCCATGAACTCCTTTCCCTCTGTCCTTCTAGAAAAGGAAAGTAAAGTAGGTTTCATCTTCCACACCTGCCTAATTAGCTGTGATTGACTGCAGATATATGTTGAGAAGGATTCTTAATCTGAGTCTAGGCTTTATGGGAATGAACAAAGTGATAGTCTATCCACATCTAGTGATGGGCATGAGAGAGTGGAGTGGAGACATACAAACCACAGGTTAAATATCCCTACTCTAGATTCTTTCTAATATTTCATGTGGATTGGCCTAATCTCTCCCATTAGGACTATAAGCTTCTATAGGGCCTAACACTGTTCAGGGACAGAGTAGAAGCTCAGTAGCACTTGCTGATGAAAGGTCTATGGAATAAATGAGTGCAATTTCAATTTGACATCCCTGTCAGGAACATTTTGGGGGAATATAATGTTGTTATTTTTGTTAAAAACATAGGCTTTGAAAGCAGGGAGTTCTGTTTTCTATTCCTGGATTGGCACCTTTGTAGGCATGTGCCCTGAGCAAATGATTCAACCTTTCTACATGCCCGAGTTTCTTCATCTGGAAGATGAGAATGATGTTCATATCCACTTTGCACTGTGTGTGTGTGTGTGTGTGTGTGTGTGGTGTTTAAAATATAAGATCAGGTATATGTACTTAGCAGAGTTCCTGGCACATAGTTGGTGCTTCAACAAATTAGTTGCTGTTGTCTGAGTTTGTGTGTTTGAGCAGATACCTGTCCATAATTAGTCCTATGGCAGGGAAAACTCTATATTCCCACCCTCCAGGGCTCCTTCCCCTCATGTTGTTCTTTGCCACCCCTCAAGAAAAAGCAGAACTAAAGCTTTCATTCACACTGAAGGGTGAGGGGCCTAATGTGTTTGCTATAGCAGAGGTATTCCTATTTTGAAAGAAGGGCGATGGAGAGAGGGGAGTGCTTTTCTCCAAAGAATGAATCCCTGTTGTTAGCATGTTAAGAACTGACATACTAAAAAGTTGGGGAGAAATTTTTGAGGTGGGCTTAGGGACCACATATTTTTCACTGAAGCAACAACAAGGACATTGCAACTGCAAGATTTCATAGTTTGCCAAGCTCCTTTACATACACACACCACACAGGTGCTTATAAGAGGCAATTCCCCTTGTATTTAAATTTCTTAAAAAGAACATGCTTTTTTATTCACTCCTACTTAACATTTCTTTTCTCATTCTACAAAGTTAATGTTGCAAACCTTTATCTCTTTCCTCAAATTCCTTAGCATAGCATTCAAAGCCCTTTGTAATCCGTTTCTAACCTATCTCTCATAGCTCTCCTACTCTCCCACTTCCTCCCAAAATATACACACAAGACACACATAGACACCCACCCTCATCTCTGTAACATATTCTGATCAGTTATGCTTTCTCTCTCCTTCTATCTACTACATCTATAACCAACATACCCACTTTAAATGTCCACCTTCCTCAAAACTCTCCCTTAAACTCCCCATGTCCCACCACTCTCCAAGCTGAAAGCATTTAAATAGATAGTGCTTGCTGCCTGATAAGCCCTTTTGTGTGACTTTCCATTCCATTTCCATAGCACTCAGCACATGTTTTCACTATTGCACTTACCACATTGTGTTATAGGAGCTGTGCACATATGTGCTTAAGAGCAGAACCTGATACCATGCATCTCTTTATACCCCATGCCAAGCACATTGCCTGACACATAAAGGCTTGTAGAAGGAATGAAATGCCCAAGGTAAACAATTTTTGTCAGAGACAGGTTTAGAGCCTAGGTCTACCTCTCCTAAGGGACCATGATTTCCTTAAAGGCACAAACTTTTCAGCACTTAGTAAAGTAGAGGAACACAGTAAGTGCTTAATATATATTTCACTGAAATGGTAGACTCCACAAATACCAATGAACACCTACCAGCTTATAAGCCTCTGCCCCAGGTTATCCCATACCAACAGACAAAATGTACTCGGGTTCTGTCCCAACCCTCAGGACAAAATCACATGAAGTCCTAAAAGATAGGACAGAGCCGGAAAGACTAAAGCAACAGAGTATGTAGTCAGACTTTAAGATATGTGAGAGGGAAAGGATCTATAAAAGCTGAGATACAGAGGCTCACTTGGAGGAAGAGTATTGCAGATGTAGAGAACAGTACCATCACAGGGATTGCTACAGAGAGGGACACACTTGGGATCACCGAGGAGACCAATTTGGATGGAGTACATTTGGCACAATGGAAAGAAAACAGCACGTGGCTACGCAGAAGCAGATTACTGAGGGTCTTGAATGACAAGCTGGGGGTCTGAACATACCTGGGGACAGTGGAGAGCCCTCAGAGGTTTGTGTGACAATGAATAAAGTGACAAACGAAGAAAGCGACAACATGTTTGTCTTACCTTACCCAGTCAATTATTAAATAGCCTATATAAAACTGAGATTTTGGACTTATTCGAATCTAAATACATTGGCATGAAGAGAGGTATTTTCACTATTTCCCCTCTGGATCTCTTTGGAATAGTAGATTAATAATTTAACATAACAGTACTTGGGAAGATGGATGTCACATCTTAGATCAGCCACAGAAGTTCACAATGGTACTGGGTAAGCCATTGAACTTCTCTGGGACTTATTTTCAGGCTTTCAAATATGTCTACCCTGCCTCTGGCTCCAATGGAGACTTATACTGATGCTGAAATAAAAAAACGAGCAAAAGATTCTACTCCTGCAATAACTAAAATTATCTATGATGGCTGCAGTGAAGCCACTTCATATCTCTACCTTAAACAAATCTCATTATAAAATGCTACAAATCAATGTGACAAAGACAAACACACTAATAGAAAAATGAGCAGAGGACACAAAAAGGCAAAACACAGAAAAAAAAGAAATACAAGTGGTCAATAAACAGAATTTAAATAAAAGCAAGGATAAATACCATTTTTTCTAACAGATTGTTAAAGATTTGTAAGACAAAAAAAAAAAAAAGATTTGTGAGACAGATAATACCCAGTGTGACAAGAGTTCCCAGAAGCAGGTTTTCTCTTGTATGCAGGTTAGTGTGTATATTTGCGCAAATATTCTGAAAATCATTCTGGCTATGCATCTCAAAGACCTTCAAAATGCATATTCTTTGACCCAATATTTTCATTCCTAGGAACTGAGCCTCATAAAATTATCAGAGAACAACACAAAGATTTAGCCACACAGACTAATTACATAATCATTTCTAATAGTCAAAACAAATGCAAGTAATGTGTATTTCCACAATTGAAGAATGGTTAAATTATATCTTAGTATGTGTACAGTAGGTATTATACAGTCATTAAAAATGTCATAGAGGAAATATATAGTGACACGGAAAGATGGCCATCATATATCATTGAATGGGAAAACACAAAATCCAGTCACATTTGGTAAAAAAAATCTAATTGTGTGTGGTTGTATGTACATATATGTATGTGTGTGTGTGTATATATGTGTGTGTGTATACATAAAGATTTTCATAGTATGTGAAGAGAGAGAGAAGACCAAAAAGGTTACATACCAACATGTTAGTAGTCATCTCTCGGTGGTGGGACTGCAAGTCCTTATTACCTTCTTTTTGCTTGTCTGTATTCTATATTTTATGTAATAAATATTACTTGCATTTTCTAAAGGTCTATTATAAAAATCACACTAGATGTCTAATAAGTATTTCTTTACAAATGGCTTGTTTTTTAAGAGACATGAGCTCATTTAGAACCATTTCTGGTGTAGGCTGAGATTATGAGGACTTCTTGTTTTATCAAAGACAGGCAGTTTCCTTTCAACATTGGATGCTGGGGCCAAATTCTATTCAAGTTGCCTTTCGAGGCAGCCACCTAGGAAGCAGTGGGTCAATGCAGGTAAGGCCAGGCCAGTGTGGTAAAATCAAGAGAAGTCACAAGAGCCATTGGGCCACAGGGAAGCAAAGGGCAGGTTCAGGGCAGTCAAGAGGGTACCATGGATCTGGAAGGAATTAATAAAAGGCGAGATCTCAGCATCTCAGCAGGGAAGCCTGGCAAAGATCAGTTTTTACAGCACTAGACTGTGCTAAAGCATAAGGGTGGGAGCAGAGTCTGCATTTAAGCGGAGGGCCAGACAGAAGCTTCAAATCAGGCAAAAAGGAATAAATGACGAAGAGAGACTCCTCAGAAAGAATGAGGGACAGCAGCTCAAGAAACAGTAGAGGAGAGCATGAGTGCTGAGGTTTTCATGCTGGATTTAAGCAGCCCTCCTGGCATGGTGTGATTGTTTCCCTAGGGCATCTACAGAAGTAAAATGATAGGTGTTGGGTGTTGAGGACCTTCTAATTAAATAGCATCTCCTTTCCTCACTCAGGTTATCAATCAAAAGATTTTTGGCTTTTTCATTTTAAAAATAAGGAAAAAAATAAGAAAGATATTAAGAAATATAGCTGACACTAGGGAACGTGTTTATTATCAGCCAGGTATATTTTCTCTTTCTAAAACCAAATTTACCCCCACTCAGGTCACAAGCAACATTAAACAGTAAAACTTACATCCCAGAGAAGTACAGGAAGACAGGTGCTCAACCTCATCCTAGCCTCCTAAGAGAAAGGAAAGGTGGAAGGGCTGGGCTTCACTGACTCAGTCCTGCTTCCAAACTCACCAAAAAATCAATCACTTCTCTCCCCTGGAGAGGAGTAAGTGAAGGAGCAGAGACAGGCCAAAAGTGCTATACTAATGGGACTCTCTTGGAGTGAAAGGAGATATACAAAGTGAGGAGGAAGCATGCTTTCCCTAACAGCAAGATCATACGATCTAAATACTCCAGTTTGACTGGACCCTAGCAAATCGCTTATTAAAAATATCTGTGCCAATTTGCGCTCCCTTGGTACCATTTTCTTCACATTTACAACAGCATTTGGAATCCTTGGACTTTTAAAAATTTGCCAATGTATAGGTAAAAAGTGGTGACTGATCATTTTTATTTGCATTTCCCTCCTAACTACTGAAGATAGGCATGATTCTTTTTTTCTTTTTTTTTTGTAGTTTTTATTTAAATTCTAGTCTGCTCAAAAAAAAAAAAAAAAAAAAAAAAAAAAAAAAACATGGGTGCCTGGATGGCTCAGTCAGCTAAGCAACTGGCTCTTGATTTCTGCTCAGGTCATGATCTCAGTACCGTGAGATCAAGTCCTGCTTCAGGCTCCACACTGGGCGTGGAGTCTGCTTAAGATTCTCTCCCTCTGGGGCACCTGGGTGGCTCAGTGGGTTAAAGCCTCTGCTTTCGGCTCAGGTCATGATCCCAGGATCCTGGGATCGAGCCCCACATCGCGCTCTCTGCTCCGCGGAGAGCCTGCTTCCTCCTCTCTCTCCCTGCCTGCCTCTCTTGCCTACTTGTAATCTCTGTCTGCCAAATAAATAAGTAAAATCTTTAAAAAAAAAAAAGATTCTCTCCCTCTCCCTCTCCACACCCCATTCATCCATGCTATTAATTGATTAATTTGTTAATTAATTAATTCTAGTTAGTTAACATACAGTGTAATATTGGTTCAGGAGTAGAACTTAGCAGATTCTTAAGCATTCAGATTTTCTCTTCTGTGAATTACATGCTTATACATTTTTAATTTTAATTCTTCTAATCGGGTTGTTAATCTTTTTTTTATGTGTGTATATGTTCCTAAAATATTCTGGATCATTTGCCAGCTAAATGCTCTGCAAACATCTTACATTCTGTGAGGTATCTTTTGATGCACAAAAGAATTGATTTTAATGCATTCATCAATAGCTTCATTTATGATTTGTCCTTCTTATGTCATGTTTATGAAATTCTTCCCAGCTCTGAGATTATATATTTGGCTATACAAAAATTATAAAGTTTTGCTTCTTCTATTAAAGTCTTTGTGATATCAAGTCTTCTGGTTACTAAAATGGAATATCTTTATCTTTTTCTTCAGGACTATTTTTCTTTCTTTTATTAAATGTTTTATAATTTTACAGTGTCTGTTACTTTTGTGAATGTGTTTCTTTCCATCACATTTTTCTAAATTTAATTACTAGCATGTAAGTATTCCCTTGACTATTTTTAAGAGAGGAGGTGGGGAGGGTCAGAGGGAAGGAGAGAGAGAATCTCAAGGAATCTAAAGGCTCCATGCTCAATCTCACCACCCTGAGACCATGCCCTTAGCTAGAATCAAGAATCAAACACTGAACTAACTGAGCCACCCAAGCACCCCTCCCTTGATTTTTAAATATTTTTCTTGTATCTAGATCACTTATTGAACTTTCTTATTAATCCAATCTGATGGGTCATTTCTTATAGAAATTCTGTTTAATTTATATTGGTTGTGATTAATGATTTTTTACCTGCTTTTGGCCTTTTTTTTTTTTGCATTTTACCAAACTTTGTAATTTGGCTTTTGTGTTTGTCCATTTCTACTTTTTATTATATTATGTTACTCACCATACAGTACCATTAGTTTTTGATGTAGTATTCCATGATTCATTGTTTGTATATAACACCCAGTGCTCCATGCAGTATGTCCCCTCCTTAATACCCATCACTGGGCTAACCCATCCCCCATCCTCCTCCCCTCTAAAATCCTCAGTTTGTTTCCCAGAATCCAGGGTTCATCTCCCTCTCTGATTTCCCCACCGCTTCATTTTTCCCTTCCTTCTCCTAACGTCCTCCATGCTATTCCTTATGTTCCACAAGTAAGTGAAACCATATAATTGACTTTCTCTGCTTGACTTATTTCACTCAGCATAATCTCCTCCAGGTCCATCCATGTTGATGCAAAGGTTGGGTATTCATCCTTTCTGATGGAGGCATAATATTTCATTGTATATATGGACTACATCTTCTTTATCCATTCATCTGTTGAAGGGCATCTCGGCTTTTTCCACAGTTTGGCAATTGTGGACATTGCTGCTATGAACTATGGGGTGCATGTAGCCCTTTTCACTACATCTGTATCTTTGGGGTAAATACCTAGTAGTGCAATTGCTGGGTCATAGGGTAGTTCTATTTTTAACTTTCTGAGGAACCTCCACACTATTTTTCCAAAGTGGCTGTACCAACTTGCATTCCCACCAACAGTGTAAGAGTGTTCCCCTTTCTCCACATCCTTCCCAAAATTTGTTGTTTCCTGTCTTGTTAATTTTTTCCATTCTAACTGATGTAAGGTGCTATCTCAATGAGGTTTTAATTTAAATTTTCCTGATGGCTAATTTTTCATGTGCCTGTTAGCCATTTGTATGTCTTCTTTGGAGAAGTGTTTGTTCATGTCTTCTGCCCATTTTTTGACTTGATTATTTCTCATTTGGATGTTGAGTTTGAGAAGTTCTTTTTAGATCTTGGATATCAGGCCTTTGTCTGTACTGTCATTTGCAAATATCTTCTCCCATTCTGTGGGTTGTTTCTTTGTTTTGTTGACTGTTTCCTTTGCTGTGCAGAAGCTTTTGATCTTGATGAAGTCCCAAAAGTTCATTTTCACTTTTGTTTCTCTTGCCTTTGGAGACGTGTTCTGAAAGAAATTGTTGTGGTCGATGTTGAAAAGGTTACTGCCTATGTTCTCCTCTAGGATTTTGATGGATTCCTGTCACATATAGAGGTCTTTCATGCATTTAAAGTTTATCTTTGTGTATAGTGTAAGAGAATGGTTGAGTTTCATTCTTCTAGACATAGCTGTCCAATTTTCCCTGCACCATTTATTGTCCATTCCTACTTTTTGTTGAGTTTCTTTATTTCATTTTCCTCATGCTGGTTGGAAATTATAGCATTTATTTCTTAGTGAGTAACTTTACATTTTTAACAAACATTAACTGAAGACTTCTGTATCCAGTATTTCTGTCCTCCTCTCAAACAAGGCAAAAGGCTTCATATGTTCAATAACACTGAACATCCACATACTTCCTGTGATTGTGTTCTAGAGTTTTAGTTAGATCTTCTGTTATAAATACACAAATGTCATTATTTTATACAGTTTATAGTTAATTCTAGTTTTGTTGTTTCTGTCCTCATCGTTGTTGCCTGTACCCTACTCCTTCTTTTTGGATTCACTTTCTGTTTGTCAAAATATAATCTTAAGTAATATTATATGCCAACTACACTTCAATTAAAAATTCTTTTAAATGTAAATAAAGTAGTTCTCTTTTTTTGTATTTTAAGACTATATTTTTTAGGAGAGTTTTTGGTTCACAGAAAAATTGAGAAGAAGATACACAGATTTCCCATATAGCCCCTGACCTCACACATGCAACCTCCCTCATTATCGACATCCTCCTCCAGAGTGGGACACCTGTTACAAATGATGAACCTACATTGACACATCCTTATCACTCAAAGTCCATACCTTACATTAGGGTTCACTTTTAGTGTTCATTCTATGGGTTTGGACAAATGTATAATGAAATATACCTGTGATTATGGTATCACAGAGAGTATTTTCACTGCCCTAGAAATCTGTTTGTCTTCATCCCTCCCTCCCCACTAACTCCTAGCAACCAATGATCTTTTTACTGTCTTTATAGTTTTGCCTTTTCCAGAATGTCACATACATGGAATTATATAAAGTGTAAATTTTTCAAATTGGCTTCTTTCACTTAGTAAAATGCACTAGGTGTTCTTCTTGTCTTTCACATCTTGATAACTCATTTATTTTTAGTGCTTAATAATATTCCATTGTTTGGATATACTATAGCTCATATATCCACTTACCTACTAAAGGATGTCTTGATTGCTTCTAAGTTTTAGCAATCATAAATAAAGCTGCTATAAACATTTGTGTTCAAGTTCATGTGTGCATGTAAGTTTCAACTCATTTGGATAAATTCCAAGGAGTATAATGATAGCTGGATCGTGTAAGAGCATGTCTAGTTTTGCAAGAAACCACCAAAACATCTTCTAAAGTGGCTATATCATTTTGCAATCCCACAAATAATGAATGGAAATTCCTGTTGCCCCACATCTTCAACGGAATTTGGTATTGTCAGTATTCTTGATTTTTGCCATTCTAATGGGTATATAGTGATATCCCACTGGGTTTTTTTTTAATATCCCATTGTTTTAATTTGCATTTCCCTGATGATATATGATGAAGCACATGTATTCATATGTTCATTTATCATCTATATATCTTCTTTGATGCGGTCTTTGTTAAGGTCATGGACCCATTCTTCAATTTTTTTTTATTGCTGAATGTTAAGTATTCTTTATGTTATTTGGATAAGAGTCCTATTTGGATAACAGTCCTTTCATCAGACAGGTCTTTTGTAAATATTTTCTTCTAGTCTGTGTCTTGTCTTTTTATTCTTATGATAGTGTTTTTTGCAGAGCAAACATTTTTTATTTAAATGAGGTCCAGTTTATCAATTATTTATTTCATCAAAACACTGTACTATTGGCAAAAGAACAAACAAATAGATCAATAGAACAAAATAGAGAACCCAGAAATAAACCCACATAAATATAGTCAACTGATCTTTCACAAAGGATTAACAGCAATAGAATGAAGCAAAGATAGTTTTTTCCAAAAAATGGTACTGGAACAACTGGACATTGACATGCAAAAACTGAATCTGGACACGGACCATACCCTCTTCACAAAAAATAACTCAAAATTGATCACAGAACTAAATGTAAAATTCAAAACAATTAAATTCCTGAAGATAACATAGGAGAAAACTTAGATGACCTTGGGTTTGGTAATGGCTTTTTATATACAACACCAAACCAAATTGAATCCAACAATGAGAAAATTCAGTTTGTCCAAAGGAACCAACTGAAGAACCATAATGAGATACCACCTCTACCTGTCACAATGGCTACAGTGAGTAATTCAGGGAAAAACAGATGCTGCTGAGGATGCAGAGAAAGGAGAACCCTTTTACACTCTTGGTGGGAATGCAAACTGGTGCAGCCACTCTAGAAAACAGTATGGAGGTTCCTAAAAAAGTTAAAAATTGACCTACCCTATGACCAACAATTGCACTATGTGGTATTTATTCAAAGATACAAACTTAGTGATTTGAAGGGGTACATTCACTTCAATGTTTATAACAGCAATGTCTACAATAGCCAAAATATGGAAAGAGCCCAGCTGTCCATTGACAGTTGAATGGCTAGAGGAAATGTGGTATACATATACAATGGAATATTACTCAGCCATCAAAAAGAATAAAATCTTGCCATTTACAACAACATGAATGGAACTAAGGGATATTATGCTGAGTGAAATAAGTCAGCCATTTATTTTTAATCTTTATGTCCTTATGTTTAAAGTGGGGCTTTTTGTAGATAACATGTAGTTGGGTGTGTTTTTTTAATCCACTCTGACAGTCCCTGTCTTTTGATTGGTGAATTTAGACCACTGCATTCAAGATGATTATTGATATGGTTCAATTTATTATCATATTTATATTATTGTTTTCAATTTTTTGCCTTTGTTCTTATTTTTCTTTCACTCTTTTTTTGCCTCTTGTGGTTTTAATTGAACATGTTACATAATTCCATTCTATCACCTCTCTTAAAATCTGTTATATTTACTTATTTTTAATTTTTTTAGTGTTTACTTAGTGTTTGCAATATACATTTACAATGAATCCAAGTCCACTTTCAAATAATGCTGTACTGCCTCACTACTAGTGTGAACACTTTATAATAACAAAATAACCCCAGTTTCTTCTTCTCTTCCCTTTTATCATTGCTTTCAATCATTTCACTTATATATAATCATAAATTAGCATATATATACATACATATACATCAAATATATTCATAAGAATACATAAATAATAACTTGTTGCTATTATTTTTGAACATGTTTTTGTTAGATCAATTAAGAATAAAAATAAAAATTTTTGTTTTACCTTGATTTATTCTTTCCTTAATATTATTCCTTTTTATGTATATCTGAGTTTCTGACTTAACATTATTTTCTTCTCTCTAAAGAACTTCTTTTACTTTTTTTTTAAAGGAACTTCTTTTAACATATCTTGCAAAACAGGTCTACTGGCTACAAAACTCTCAATTTTTGTCAGAGAAAATTTTTTTTCAAATTTTAAGGGTAATTTCATGGAATACAGAATCATAGGTTTCTAGGGTTTTTTTCTCTCAACAATTTAAATATTTCATTCCACTCATGCTTATATGGTTTTTGATTAAGTAGTTCTTTCTAAAAGGTCTTGTAAGTGATAAATTCTTTTAGTCTTCTTATATCTCAAAATGCCTTTATTTATCCCTCACTTATGAATGGTAGTTTATCTGGTTATAGTACTCTAAACTGATACATTTTTTTAGCACGTTGAGTGAAAATCTGCCTTCTACTACTCTCTGCAGCCTAGAGTTTATTTAGCTTTTTCTTAAATTTAAATTTCTGTATTTTTATATTTCTAAGATTTCTAACTGTGTGTATTTTTTGTTTAATTTATGCCTGGATTATTTTTTAATGGATGTCTTTATATATATTTGAGTATTTTAAACAAGCATATTTTAATATCATCTTCTGATTATGATATTTTCATGGGAAATCAATTCAGTTCCTGGTTGGCTACCTTCCTTAGGTTTATTTTTTCTCAATTTTGGAATGTTAACTTGTAGACTCAACTTGAGGAGGATCAGCCAATCTTTCTCTTTCATCAATACTCTGTATAGTATGTTTTTAGTTGCCACTTCTCACAAAACCCCCAACCCCCTCTGTAGTTCAGAACCAGGTGTCTTTGGCCCCCTGTTTTGATATTATATTGGTGATATTGTAGATACAATTGTTGAGCTAGTCAAGAGTTAGCTTAAGTTCCAAATGTTAGCATATGTCTGCTTCTTCCCACTTCCTTGGTATACAGCTTTACAAAAGTCATAATCCCAAGCAATGAAGAACCTGTTTTCAACCTTCTCTCAATGCAGAGAAGTCTGACCTTCAGCCCCAATGCAGAAAAGACTAATATCAGTCCCTACTTCTGAGTAGAAAGCCTAGTTCTAATTCTTAATCCTCCTATGAAGCACTTTAAGTTCTGCTATTCCAAAATAGTTGATCATCCATCTACCTGTGTTTGCATCTAGAGTAGGATTGAAATAGACCTATGATATTAACCTTACCTTCAGGAGTGAGTTTTGTGTGTGTATGTGTTTCTGTTTAGTTTCCCATCCATGGAAATTTTTACCTTATTTGGGGAACAGCTGTGTTTTCTACATCTCTTCCATCTATATTTTATCCATCATTGCTGTGTGTTAGGAAAGGAAGAATTCTCCATGAACTAACCATGCCATTTTGATCAAATGACTTTTGAAGTTGTCTTTCATTTACTTTTATTTATGGTACTTGGTTTTTAAATAATTTAGCTCTATGACCTCTAAGGCACAGGTGATACAGGAAATAACTCAAAGAAAAAAGTCCTCCTGGAGTTTTTATTAGAGAAGAAGACATTGTTGTGATTCTCTTCAGGAAAGGTTAAACAGAATGAAAAGAAAGTCTCAAATAAAACAGCAGAAGCCACTGAGAAATTATTTTAGAATGGGCTGTAAAGGAGGACAATAACCAGAATTATTTTTTTGCACTGAAACCTAATGTCCAACCCAATAGTTACTTAATTTTGTAAGCACAATGTGATGCTGAACTGCTGAAAGCTTGGCCTAAAACTCCCAGAGCCATCCAGAATAAGTCAAAAGATACATTTTGGTGAAGTCTGAACTTTATAGCTATATTAACCAAATATTAATAACAGAATTATGGTCCCTAGGGAAATTATGTCAGTAAGAATACTGAGCAAGGCCCTCTTAAAAGCTACTTCTCCATAAAAGCAGTGAGAACACTGGCCCCAAAAATGGCAAAATCAACTTTTTCAGAACTGTAGAAATTAATCACATGCTTGCAACAATTCAGTCAACATTTATTCAAGAAAAATGGTAGAATCTTGGAAAAGTAGTGAGCTTTGTCATATTTTACATGCCCTGCTGACAACCTCCACCCCCCAAAGCTCCATGTAAGCTTGAACCAACATTCCCACAATCACAATGAAACCAAACAGCCTAGTAGCCACTGGATAGGGAAAACCAGTTTCAGAATTTCATCTAACCACTATTATCAGAATCGCCATTATCTGACCTGTCTTGCAGTTCCATTAAACCTCATGTCATTGGGCTTATCTTTATTT
Source organism: Mellivora capensis (assembly GCA_004024625.1). Lineage (NCBI taxonomy): Eukaryota > Metazoa > Chordata > Mammalia > Carnivora > Mustelidae > Mellivora > Mellivora capensis. The sequence goes on from PISX010017091.1 coordinate 27,671, forward strand.
GACCTAAACTCAGATATTACTCAGTGCAAACATCCTTTTCCTTGGAATTTTGGAAACAGTCTGTAGCAATTGCTTAATATTGTATCTACCTAAGACTTGGGGAAATAAGAAGGTGGTCTAAAAACTTAAAATAAAAGGCAAGAGAATGAAGGGCGCCTGGATGGCTCAGTCAGTTAAGCATTCAACTCTTGATTTTGGCTCAGATCATGATGTTGTGATATCGAGCTCCATGATCAGCACAGTGTGCTTGAGATTCTCTCTCTGCCTCTCTATCTGCCCTTCTCCTCCCTGCTGTTCCCTCCTCTCAGGGCTGCAGCTCACAGCTGAGCACTGCACAACTCAATGGACCATCAGTATGATTCAATGGAACTGGGGCCTCTAGAATTGGGCCATGTGGTGGCCCTGCAGCCCTGGATCTTTTCACCTCCACTCGTATCTCCATGCCCCTTCTCTCTGGAAGGAAAAAGAAATTGGGAAAACTCTGGTTTTATCTTTTCCTTTCCTTTCCTTTTTTTTTTTTTGCCAAAGGTTTACTTTCAATGTCTGAGCTATGGCTCTAACCCCTAAAGCTCAGTCTACAGTTATAGCACACTGATAGCCTGAGAAGATGTGTGTGTGTATGCATGTGCACACCTGTGTGTATATTTTGGGAAGGGGTGTTTATTTTTAGTACCCCATTCTGGGGTTCTATAATGTAGTATGGGTGCGCAAATATGGTACCTTCTCAAGTGTAGTTCTTTCAAATATAGTCAATGCCAGAAAAAAAATGAGATGCACATATTGAGGTTTTAAAAGTTCTGGTACATTCTTAAGGATCTAAAAGGCCATACAAATGGATAAGACAATGTCCTTCCCCTGAAAAAAAAAAAACCTTTAAAAAGCCCTAATCTCTCACCTTTGTCTTATCTTGAGGCTCTGCATGTGCAAATAGGAGATAAAGGGTAAGACCTTATATACCTTATAAGTTGGAGGGCTAACAGCATGCCCCAACAATCACACAAGGACCCTCTGTAATGATTAAAAGAGAGTTTGGTTCAAATAATTTAAGGAAATCACTGTTCATTCATTAGCTGACCATTAAGATAACTAATCAGAAACTTCAGTGACCATGCATGAAAAATAATAGAGACTGTACAGAATTAGTACATGAAAGTCACTAAATAAACAAACAAAACCAGTATGCTAAAAATAATAACCAATGACAACAATAAACACTGGGGCCATGGGAATCCAATTTACAGATTTGACACATTATATTAATAAAACATCCACTTTTCAACAAAAACTTACAATAAATGCAAAGAAATAAGGAATTATGACTTATAGATATAAAAAGAACCACTCAATAGAAATTATCCCTAAGAAGGCTCAGATGTTGGATTTATTAGATGAAGATTTAAATGAACTACTTTAAATACCTTTTTAAAACACTATGTCTAGAGAACTAAAGGAAAGTATGAGAAGGATGCCTTATCAAACAGAGAACATCAATAAAGAAATAGGAATTATAAAAAGAACCAAACAGAAAATTTGAAATTTGGAAGTACAGTAGCTGAAATGAGATTTTCAAGAGAGGGGCTCACCATCAATCTGAGAAGGCAGAAAGAGTCAGCAAATTTATAAAAAGGTCAACTGAGATTATCCAGTATGAGAACAGAAATGGAAAAGAATACAGAAAAATGAATAGACCCTAAGAGACCTATGGACACCATTAAGAACACTAAAATATACCTAATGAGAGGTTTAGAAGAAGAGGAGAAAGAAAGGAGGACAGAAGGAATTATTTGAAGAAACAATGGCTAAAACTACTAATTTGATGAGAAATCTTAATCTACAAGAAACTGAACAAATTCTAGGTAGGATAAACTCAAGAATATTTATACCTAAATACTGTTAAAACACAAAATGGAGACCAGACTTGAAAAAATCCCTGAGCAAACAAAACCATTTATGTCATATAAGCGAAACTTAATTATGCTTGTTCTGCTAAACAAGCAAAACTTAACTTGGGCTGCTCTTGCAAATGCCTCTTATAATCATGAAAGAAACTTAAAATGGTACAAGGTAATTGCTACAATGGTACAAGGTAATTGCTTTTAATCTGGAAACAACCATTGTAATAACCAATCATAATAAAAATTAAGCAAACTCCTCATTTTTCCTTTTATATGCCATTTTGTAACATCATGTCCCTAGCTTCATATCAGTCTTTGAATCTGAAAGCTCTCAATTTATGAAACGTTCTTATATGCACAATAAATTCTGGCTAAATACTCTATTGATTTGGTGATTTTCATTTTGCTTTACCTGGAATTTTGACAACACATTATAATCAAACTGTTTGAAAGTCAAAGAAAAAAATCTTGAAAGTATTGCACGTAGTTGTTTCTACATTTTTTATTCTAAAATGTTTGTTTTAGGGTGAGAGATGGTAGCTAGGATAACATAGAGAGAAGTTGAATCACCATATTGTATACCTGAAACTAATATAACATTATGTCAATCATACTAAAAAAAATAATGAAATGTATGCTTTAGGACTATTTATGTCATCTCATATTCAAGTAGCCAAACACAAGCATTAGAGTTTCATTTTTTTTAGATTTTTTTATTTATTTACTTGACAGACAGAGATCACAACTAGGCAGAGAGGCAGGCAGAGAGAGAGAGGAGGAAGCAGGCTCCCTGCGGAGCAGAGAGCCCGATGTGGGGCTCAATCCCAGGACCCTGGGATCATGAACTGAGCTGAAGGCAAAGGCTTTAACCTGCTGAGCCACCCAGGTGCCCCTAGAGTTTCATTTTTATGGAAATGAATACCTGTATGGAAAATTGTACTTATTTCTCTGTTACATTAGCTTACAGAAAGACTGATTGTCTGAATCTTGAACCCATAATCAAAATGCTTACAGGCAAATTATTTCAGAGGAAAAAAACTTGATTATTAAATAAATCAAAATATAAAAAGCTATTACAGAAATATCTCAACAATCAACTTTCATTTAGTCAGTATGATTGGGAAATGGCGTATTTCTTAATTGAGCACTCTGGACAACTAAAAGTTATCACCCCTTTTTATTTTCTACATAAATTGACATTTTTTTCAATTAATCAAGATAACATGAAAAACAGAAAATCTACTCTACAGAGAATGACCATTTTTTCTTCAGTGATTGAACCTTGTTTATAGCTTTAATGTTCCTATGGAGATTATGATTGCTCATTATCCAGTACTAGAGATATGACTGGTTTTAGAAACTTGAGTTGAATATGTACCAAGTCCTAACCAGTCCTTGGATGTTGCTTTTTAAAAAATCAATTCCTTATGTCAGTTTGCTTATTCTTTCTCATCAAAGCAGTGGGTAGAAAATACTAAAGAAATCTGCTTATTTGATCTTTGTATGGTCTAGACTTCAGATACATAAACAATTGTTTTACCGGTTGCAAATGAAGTACTTTGAAAGCTATTGAACACTTTTTAATGACTGGGGAAATGTTCAGTAGGCTTCTTCATAGGCTTTTTAAGGTCCTCTAGGGACATGAATAAGTTCACCCAATTTTCTAAGAAACCTTTCTTAAAGCCAGTGAGATTGCTGTTACAGAAAAATCTGCTTCAACGATTTGAAAGGTCTGCGAGCTTGATTGAAGAAAAAGCCTATAAAGACCCAAAGTCTTATTTTTCTTGAGTCTAACTCTCTAGAGGAGATAAGAGTAGTACAAATATGTTAGGGAACAACTTCAGAAAGTTTACTGGACATGGAAGATGGCAGAGACCACTTCTTCTAACCTTCTTTAACAGGACTGCTACATAGCTGGGTTAATCTGCAGAGCAATAACTTTCTTTCCTAAAGGCCTGTGTGGCTGGGCAGTAGAGAATACAAAGTCAAGTTGCTACCAGGGTGGTAAGTCATTCATTCATTCATTCAACAAGTATGTATTAGAAAACTACCATGAACCAAGCACTGTACTAGGCGCTAAAGATACTACAGTGAACATTAACAGACACAGATTGCATTGTTATGGAGGTTACAGACTAGTGAAGAATAATTATTCTCCAAGTTTCCAATTATAAAAACTTTCATTAAGGGTTTCCTAAATGTCTTTCAAAATCCACTCCAAATGTATGTTAGCCATCAACCACTGAAACTTGGAGTCAATAATAAAGTGATTTTTTTCAGCATTTTCCAAATTGCAGAGCACTGAGAAAAAATTAGAAACCTCCACCCCTACTCCAGCCCAATTTATAGCCCTCAAGACCATAGTACTATATCCTGTGAAGCTGTTAGGGGCAACTATGGCCATTTAGGTTGCATTTGTTCCTCTTTGGCCCAGTCTGAAAATAGCACTCTTGATTCACCTAAAGAAGAAAATAGGGGCAGCTGGGTGGCTCAGTTGGTTAAGCGACTGACCTTGATCTCAACTCAGGTCATGATCTCAGGGTCATGAGATCAAGCCCCACATTGGGCTCTGTGCTCTGCAGGGAGTCTGCTTGAGATTCTCTCCCTCTGCCCCTCTCCCACTCATGCTTTCTCTCAAATAAATAAATAAATATTTTTTAAGAAAAGAAGAAAGTACCCTGGGCAAGATACTATAACTTTATTACCTTGTTTCTGTTTGGTCCTTAAAAGTCTAGAAATCTGTAGGAAGAACCACTTCCTCCCAAATGGTGTTTTGTTTTATGGATTTGGTTAAATGCTCAATAAGCACATTAAAATATGTGTTGACCTACAGTTGCTCTCTCCTTCTCCTCTGTTTCCCTCTAGCATTCCATTTGTAAACCTGCATGAACATTAACATGGAGATTTTGTGATCAGAGGAGTTATGAGGTCAGGACTTGGAACTTAATTGCTGCAAAATAGTTTGATTAGTCATTTCTTTGAATGGATTAAAGCAACATGAACACCTGCCTTGCTGAGAGGGACAAAAGGTGAGACTGTAGAAACAAATTAAACTCATTTTGTTTCCACGGGAACATATAGACCATACTGAACACTATCCAATCTGTTTCTTTCTTTCCTGGTGGCTAATGAAAAGAAATTATGAAAAGACATTCATCATTGACACGAAATCATCACACTTCTCACTAACTTCAGTGCTGGAGAAGTAGCATTAATGGCTTCATTACTGATATTTCTCTACATAATGCAGAAGTGATAAAGGCAAACTTTGGTAATGAGCCAGGATAAACTGAACGGTCAGTCCACACCAGGTTGTGAGGCGGGGCTGGAGAAAGTGGTGAAGAAGCAAGGAAAACAAGCATCTCCAAATAATTACCACTTATCAGTCTCCAGCTCTATAAGTGCTTCATAATTGCATGTGGCTCAACCCTGAGCTTTTTCCATTGAATATGTGCTGAGAGGCTTAAAAATCATACACAAAAAAGGGAAGCTTCCAGACCAAAATAATAATAATAATAATAACCCAATCCAAACAAACAAACAGAAAAAAGACCCCATTCCCAATGGGACAAATCTCTGTGCGACCATGCACTGACATCAGCATTCACAGCCAGCCAGGGGCTCTCTTGTATGCCTGAACCTGGTAAAAAATAACATCCTTCCTTTTGGAAGAATTAAAAAATGAAAGATTTAGCTTTCTTGATGTATCCTGACTATTTTTTTTTCTTGACTTCGTTCCAGACAATGTGGTCAGATCCCTTTCCCACAGGAGGATGAGAAAACAGGGAGTTCCTCAGAAGTCCCTGCCTGACGTCCCTCTGAATCCCATGTGTAAACCAGATGGTCAGCACTGAGAAGAGCGGAAAGAAAGAGTGCTTTTCAGAGTCCAGAGAAAATGGGTAGGTGGGAAAATAACTTCAATTAATGTTATCAGAGAAATAGTTTCCAATTGTTTCTTCCCATAGTCTTCCATATTCCATACTTGCCTTTATTAAAGCAAAAACCCTGGTTGATCTCTTAGTATAGTTATTTAGCATGAATTTAACCTGAATTCCAGGTTCCTCTGGAACCAGCATCCATGAATAGGCCTAAGAGGGTCCATTAACTTATGGAAATAGGCAGAAATTCAAAGTTGTATGTCTATACAACTTGAAAAACATATTTCATAGCTATAATCAGATTCTCAATGGAATCTACATATTTCTTAGCTATTATCAGATTCTCAGTGGAATCTTTTACTCTAAAAAGGTTAAACACCACTATTGTGGATCCTGCCACTACTGAACCATTTTCTGTCTTCCCTCTTGAATTTCAGTATATTAAAGCAGGGGATAGAGAGGTAAAAGAAAAGTGGCTATGTTTGGTCAGGTGGTAGGGAGCAATTTGTTTCAGTCAGGAGCAATTTATTGGAATTGGAAAAGCATCTCCACTGCCTAGGTTTCTGCCATATCCTTTAACCTCTTCAAGATTACCTGTCTTCTCCATTTTTATCTGCTCCTTCCGGAAGTGACAAACCATCAAACTCCAACTTGAAAAACACAGACTAATAAATCTATTTTAAGAACCTCATCTGTTCTAAGAGCCTGGCCCCAAGATTCTTTTATGTATACATGGAAATACTGTCCACACTTGGAATTCTTCCCATCTCATAGTCTTTATATTCTTTTTCATGTACCAAATTGAAATTTTTGTTTCTAAGAAAAGCTACCAAGTTATATCTTGACAGCTTCTAAAACACAGATAACTTAATTAGTACTGGCCTAACATCATTCTAGCTTCCTGGGCAGTGCACATATCCTTCGCTTCATAGGGACAGTAGAATTGTCCTGCCAAGTTTTAGAGAGAGCAATTTTTTCAAGGTTCACCAACATTTCCTTCAGATGTATAAAAAGCAAATTCCTTGCAATGGACTACAACGTTGAACATCCCCCTTCCCCAGTCACGCTCACTACTTTTCTGACCTCATCTTCCATATTCTCTTCCTCTCTCACTTTGCTCCTTGCATATTGGCCTCCTTGTTGTTCCTTGAACACACAAGCACACTCTAGCCTCATATCTTGTGTACTGGTTGTTCCCTCTATCTAGAAAGGATTTCCTACCAGAAAATCCTATAGTTGGGTCCCTTGCTTGCTTCAGGTCTCTACTTCAATATCACCTTATCATAAAGACCTTTCCTAACCACCATATTTCAAATAGTGAGTAACTGCCACCCCAGGTTTCTCCTTCTCCTTTATCTTCTTTTATTTTTCTTTTTAGTATGTCTCACCACCTAACATATATTTATATTCTCCCCTCACTAGGCTATAAGCTCCATAAAGGCAGGAACTCTATCTACCATGTTTCCCACACTTTTCCCCAACACCTAATGCAATGTCTAGCATATAATAGGTACTCAAATATTTGTTGAATGAACAATGAACAGAGAGCTCAGAATAAAAGCTCTCAAATTGAGCTTCTCATTGGCAATTTAGGGGAAAAGAAAAAGTATCTGTATTAACCATGCACTTCATTTCTATTCAAAAGTGAGATGAGACCTTGAAGTATAAGCTTCACTGTCACACACTCCAATCTAAATTAAAACTCTCATTATTTTTTTGTCAAAGCTCCTTGCCCTTTTATTTCATAGCACTATTCAACATGTGCACTTGTCATATATTTATTTTTAAAAGATGTTCAACATGTTCTTCTTCTCATTAGAATGAAAGCTGATGAGGGGTCAGGGACACAATCTGCCTTGATCACTACTTGTATTGCTAGCGCCCAAGTCACGGATGGGGACTTGCAGGACTCTCAATAAATGAGTTGAAAGAGTAAAGGAACAAATGAAAAGAACTTTATAGAAGTTAAATCCTCTTTTTTCTTAGCTAGACTGTTCCAATGCCAATGAAGAGAATACAGTTTTTAAAAAATGGATAACACCCTCAAAATCACTGTTTAAATATTTGGAATTGAAGTAGGGACATATAGGAAAGTAAGCCTCCAATTAATATGAATATTTTACTTTCCATTTTTAAAATTTATTTATTTGACAGACAGAGATCACAAGCAGGCAGAGAGGCAGGCAGAGAGAGAGAGGAGGAGGAAGCAGGCTCCCTGCTGAGCAGAGAGCCTGATGCGGGGCTCGATCCCAGGACCCTGAGATCATGACCCGAGCCGAAGGCAGAGGCTCTAACCCACTGAGCCACCCAGGTGCCCCTACTTTCCATTTTTGACCTATTTATGTGAAGCCTGGCTACACATTTTGAAAAAAAAAAAAACCTGGTCAAATAGGAGGACGTGGGAGAAGGATGTTTTCTCATATTTGGTTTGGTAAAGAAAACATAAGTACAACATATTGCTAATGTTTTATTCTCCAGATCTATGAAAGAAGATGACATGTAGTACAGTCACAGACTTGTTTTAAATTTGGCAATTCTGTTTACTGTCTTGACTTCAAATCACTCAAAGCTCGTTGAAACTTTATTTTCATAGATAGAGCAGATGCATGAGAACAAGCATAAAACTTCTCTCATTGTTTCCTTTGGAGCCACAATCAACTAAAACCCTACATTTGCATAACTATCCACAGCTGAACACTTTTACCTATATGAATTATTTCATTTAATGTTCACTACTCTGCCTGATGGTTACTAATGATATCACCATTTTCCACATGAATCAGCTATGATCTAGCAAGGAGTAAGGAAATTACCCAAGTTACATGGCTGATAGATGACAGAGCCAGGATTTTAAAGATTTTATGTATTTATCTGAGAGAGAGAGAGCATGGGGGGGGGGGTGGGGAGGGAGGGGCAGAAGGAGAGGCAGTCACCCTGCTCAGCAGAGAGCCTGACCCCAGGTTTGATCTCGGGACCCTAGGATCATGACCTGAGCTGAAGCAGATGCTTAACTGACTGAGCCACCCAGGTACCTCAAGAGTAAAGATTTTTAATCTAGATTTTTTTAGCTCCAAGTTCAGTGCTCCTTCTGTGACATCCTTCTGTTTCCATATTTTCCCCATATGGAAGCTTTGTTTTCTAGGGTGACAAATTTGTCCTGGTTTGCCCAGGCCTTTCCTGCTTTAACACTGGAAGTCCTGTGTCCTAGGAACCCTCCCAGTCCCAGGTAAACCAGGATGGTTCATCACCCTAGTTGTCATTCAGACTGTATCTACAAATTCACCCTCTACCTTACATTGCCCATAACTGTAACCTAAATTTGATGTCGTCAAACTTGATATTTATTTTATCCCTGAGCTCTTATTTGTCATATGTTTATCCTTTGCATACATAAAACAAAGATTTAGAGAAAACAGCTCTATGTACTTTTTGCTTCAAGCCTAGTATAAACAGGCACTTAATAAAGTCTGTTTAATAATCCTGTGATGGGCACCATGATTCATGTTTAGGAAGGAGCAATGAAGACTAGATCCAAGGTATGGGTCTACTCTTTGTTTATGCACAAGACCCTTCCCCTCTTCTGGATCTCAATTTCATCACCTGAAAAAAAACATAATAATCCCTGCCCTGCTCACCCCATAATGATGAAATAAGATGTGTGAAAATAATCTAAAAAGGGCTAAGTATACTAGCAATGTTGTATTAGAAAAGCAGGAGGCAATTGATGAACCTTGCATCATGGGTTCTGTATATGTGGAACAGCCTGGTTCATGTCAGCCATTTTTTAACTCAGCACTGCCCTGGACGGCAAGCAGTGGATCATTAAGGCAGCAGAAATCAACAGATTAGCTCTGCCACAATCATATTATTCTGCTTGCACAGACATAACCTTAGCTTTGCCCTTATTATGGGCACCTGATGGCTGAGAACATAGCACACTTTCATCCTTCTTGGAGCCTGTTTACCTATTTACTGAATTTGCCAAATATGTTCCCTGCCTCTGGGTGCAATTAGCAATAGGCCGGATGTCACATCCTGCCATTAGTACCTAGACCACTTCTCAGATGACGGGAAACTTAGAAATAGCCCCATGTTCGTATTTCTAGATATTCAAAGTAAATGTAATTTTAAAAAGTGGACAATAATAAATGCTTGAAACTTGGAGAGCTTGTAACGCACAATCTCTTCATCCAAAGAAGAAATGACATACACCACAAACTTCCCAGATCTCTCAACACCCAGTTGTTTTTACTAAAGAACTTGGTGATGAATACATGGCAAAAGTCTGAGATTAAATCTGAAGGGGAAAACTGATGCAAAAAATACACAGTAGGGAAGAGGCATTTGCAGTTTGGCATTTCACCATATGGTTGAGCCTTTTTACAGAGCCAGAGTGAGACCCAAGATGAGGCTTTTGTCACAGTGACCATGACAGCTGAGCTGAGGCAACATCTTAAGGTTGGTGAGACTCTCCCCCCACACCTACTATCAGGAAAAAACAGATAACAGCAAAATTGTTAAATCAGTTGATACTTTAATACACTGCTACCTTCCTTTATGCTCACCAGCTACATCCTCAAGTGGTGATTGTTTCATCAGACCGACTGACAGGCCAGTCTCCTTTCAAGAAAACTTTTTCTTTCTACCACCTTCTTTGCTGATGGCTGTGGGTAAAACAAGTGGTAACCTCCCAAAGTAATATTCTGCCCCTACTTTTTGCCTCCACCAATGTCTAATCTTCACACAGTAACCAGAGATATCCTTCTAAATTCTCCATAGATCCCTATCTCATGCTGAGTAAAAGGCAAAGTACTTAACTATTACCTATAAGATTCTCACCATCTACCTTCCAACTCCCTCCCCAGTTACCTCCCTCTCTTATTTATTTATTTATTTATTATTTATTTATTTAAGAGAGAGCAAGCAAGCCCATGAGTGGAGGGAGGGACAGAGGACAGAGGGAGAGGGAGAGAGAAAATCCCAAACAGACTCCCCCACTGAGGGTGGAGCTCAACACAGGGCTCAGTCTCTATGAGATCATGACCTGAGATCATGATCTGAGTCAAAACCAAAAGTTGGACACTCAACCAACTGAGCCACCCAGGTGCCCCCCTCTGGCCCAATTTTTTACTGCTGTTCTTGTTCACTCAACTCCTGCCACACTGGCCCCTTTGCTACTCTGTATATGCATTAGCTATTCTTGTGCTTGAGGACCTTTGAACTTGTCCTGTACTCTCTGAATAGAATTCTCCTCCCCATATTATTTGCATTTCTTCATCCCTTTACTCAAATGTCACCTTTTCAGTGATCCATTCCCTCGTCTCCCCATCCCAAACTGAAACTTGCCCTTAGGATACTCTCAATACTTTCTATCACATTTTCTTGCTTTATTTTTCTCCCTGGTACTTAGCACTGTCTAAAATACAGTGGCATATTCTACTTACCATTTTATTGATCATTACCCTCAGAAATATTGTAAGTTCTAAAAAAGTGAGGACTTATGTCTGTCTTGTATCCCTAGTACCTATAAAAGGGCCTCACTCATAGCAGGCACTTATTAAATATCTGTTAAAGGAATTAAATGAGTGAATGAGTGAACGAGATTAATCCTATAGGATAAATTGCTAATTTAATCATCAGTTGAGGCTTTTTCTTTCCAGGAGAAAAGAATGACTGAACAGCTTAAACAATGAAAATACATGTCTCCATTTGCAGATAGATGAAGAATATACTGAGATACTTAAGGGCAAGGAGACTGCCTTCCCTACCTGGCCTCAGAGGTGCCATCATCATCCACTCCTTACCTGGGATGCTTAGCAGATAAGACACATTAATACAATAAGATGCAAGGACTACTTCTGGCACAGGTAAAACTAGTTTTATTTTTTAAGCTACTCTAAATTGGGAATTTACTACATCCATACCCTTTATATAACCATCAAACTCCTCACACAAACTTATCAAAGTATACATCATTATTCTTATTTTTATAAGATTGTATTTATCTATTTGAGAGAAATAGAGAGAGCAGGAGGAGGGGCAGAGGGAGTGAGAGAGGGAGAGAATCTCAAGAAGACTCCCCAGCAACTGTGGAGCCCCATGCGGGACTCAACCTCAAGACCGTGAAATAATGACCTGAGCTGAAGCCAAGAGTCAGACACTTAACTGACTGACACACACAGGCACCCCATTGTCCCTATCTTATAGAAAAGAAACTAAGAGAAATTGAGCAACTTACTGAATGTAACATGACCAAAAATATAGAGAACTGGGTTTCAAACCCAGGGCAGTAGTGCACAGAGACTCCTTTCTTTCTGTTCTACCATACTTCTGTAGTTGAAGGGAGGACATGTACCCTTATCCAAGATTTTCATATGAACAATATGTCAAAATCTTCAGACTTGGCATTACTTAGCAACTGCAGAGAATGTTTTCCATTCTCATCTACAGAGGGCCTTTGCACTGACACAAATTATTTGCTGCCCTGCCCCACCCCCTGCAGCACATCACAACAAATGTCAATCTTGCAGGCTGTTGACTGTATTTGCCTGTATGTCCCCCACTCTATTTCATTTCTATTAGCAGAGCTGGAGCTGGAAGACCAAAACCAGAATCTCACATTTCAAGTGTCACATAGCAGTCTGATCACATTGGGAGAAGTAGAACACATGTACTCTTTATATATAATATGCTTATAGGCACTAAGGAATTCCAAGCCTATATGACTGTACAGTGTCAGTTCCCAGAAACAAAACGTTCCAATGAACACCAAATGAGCGGAAGGCACCAGTCTCCCTTGAGGTCTGCCAAATGATTTTCCTTCCCTTCTTACAGCCACCCTCTCCCAAAAAGGAAAGTCTGTTATTCATTCAATGTATGTTGGATGAACATAAAGGTCGGGCCCTGTGCGAAGTGCCAGGATGAATCTGATTTCATCTAGTAGAGGAGACAGACATAATCAGATCATAAATGACATCCCATTGTGGCAAAGACTATAATGGGGGTAGAAAGAGGATCCAGAGAGTACATAAAGAGGTGAAAGTCTGACTTTTTCTCGAGGATATAGGGAAAATTTTCCTAAAGAAATGTCAAATAACTACTCAATTCTTTTTAAATTAACCATTTTTGGAACACCCAAGTTTTCAAGTTATGATGTTAAGCCCTATTCATCTAGATGTTTACCTCAAATGGGGGCAGTGAAGAGCTTACATTATGTTCAGTTCATTGAAGAGCAAGTGGTCCTGACTTCACCCCACATGTATTGATGGGTCTGTGGTATGTAGCCCAGAGGTACAGAAGAATTTCCTAACATTGACCAACAACCCTGTAATACCAACCCTTGGTCACAAGAAGGGCAAATGAAAATCTAAATTCTAGAGTTTTAAAAGCCAAAGAACACAGAATCCAACCAATTGAGTGGTTTGGAAAACACAGGGCAGAGAGCAGGGGTGGGGGGTGGTGAGTAGAAGCCCAGAATATGGGTTACTGACCTTATACTAAAGTTCAAAATAGTGCAACTCTGATTTTTTTATACTGGGTTTCTGCATCTGCTTTTGCTTTAGATGAGCATCCTGTTGCTGAAAAAAATTGAGTAAAATGACCAGAACTTAAATAAAAATTTGGAGGAAAAAAAACTAATCTACTCACTCATTTTACAGATAAGGGAAACTGAGGCTCAAAGGAGTGAAATAATTTGCCCAGATGCCACTGCAACATGGAGCAAATGATTTTACCTCTAGGAGCTTCAGTTCCCCCTCTTTGAAATGGGAATTATAATAGTGTATTCCTCATCATTGTTTTGGTGATACATTGAGTTAATGTATTCAAACATGTAGGTCAGTGCCTGAAACACAATAGATAGGGAAAAAATTGATTACTACCAGTATGATAATGATGATGGTGATGATGATGATTATGATGATGATGCAATTAGTTCCAGCTAATTATTTAAAACTCAAGTTTCCTGCTTTGCAAACCAGCATTCTATTCTCTATATCAAATTGGCTTAGGACAAGCCTCTCAGCAGCACTGGTCAGCATGATTTGACACAGATGATCACTCTTTCCTCCTGGATTACATTTGGATTCCTGGGATAGGCCCTCACTGAGTTTGTCCTCCTACCTCACTGGCTGTTCCTTCTTAATCTCCTCCACATCCTCCTCATTTCCCCTGACCATTAACCGCAGGGCTCAGGATTCAGATCTCTCCTCGCTTCTACACTCATCCCCTGGGACATCTTATTTAGGCCCATAGCTTTAAATTCCCTCTATATGTTGAAGACTCAAAAATGTATATCACCAGCTCAGACCTCTCTCTCCTGAACTCCAGATTCATACCAACTGATACTAACCAACCATTTCAATATAGACATCTCAAAGTAAATATGACTAAAAGAGAATTCCCGAGTTTTCTCCCAAAATTGCTCTTCCTCCCACTGTTCCCCATTTCAATAAATACCCACAACATCATCCCAGTTGTTCAAACCAAAAACCCAGGCACTTTTCTCTTTTCTTTTCATTCCATAGCCAGTCCATCAGCAATTCACATTGGCTTTGCCTGTAAAATTCATGATATTCGTGATATTCACAAATTTATTCATTTCTCATTATTGCATTGTTAAAGTCTTAGGCTCAGCCACCTCTACCCTAATCACCCAGTATTCACTCTTGTCATCTTATAGACCATTCTCTGTGTACTAGCCAGAATGATCATTTTAAAATAATTATCCAGAAAATGTGCTTCTGCAATGACTTCTCATTGGACATCCTTAGGTATAACAGCATAGCCTTGCCCTCACTCAAAATGCACTTTTTCTCACTATCCCACTTCTTTCCTTCATAGTATTTACCACTATTTGAAAACTTATGTACCTACATATGTAATATTTTTACTTGTTTACATTTTTAAATGTCTTCTACTTACACAATGGCCAGTGGGATGTCATGGCCATGAAGAAGGAACTTTAACTTCTCCATTGCTATAGCCCCAGAATTTAGAACAGTGTCTGGCACAGTAGACTTTCAGCAAATAATTTTTGAGCACATGAATGAATATAGAAAACTGAACTAGAGACCTGACTTCATTGGGTTCCAACATTCCCTGCCTGTCTCTGTGAAGCTCCCTTCCCAAATGGAGTCCACATTCTAGGTAAGACCATAGGAAGTTTGGAAAGAAACTGCTTTCCACCTCATCTCAACTCTGACAGACAAATTAAACACTAATATAGCTCTCAGAGAGTTCTTTTTGTGGCAAAACTGTGATTGCTCCAGTCTACAAAGGGTTTTAATGAGAAAGGATCCATCATGATCAAAAGTACTATTCTTAACTATGCTCATGATGAATGTGCAATAATTAAGATATTCCAACTAGTGTCACTTGCTTGGCACTTTCCAATTATGAAGGATGCTAGAAATAAAAAGATTAAAAACATCACCTGTTGCAAACATTGTATAGAGAAGAGCACCTGCACAGAACCCTTCGGATAATACCTCTGATGATGAATAGCTTATTACAACAGAAAGAAATTGACTTGTAAAACTACAGACACAGGGAAGGAGGGGAAGATCACGCTGATGTGCAGGTCACTCCAAGCCAGCATCAGGATCCTTGAAAACAGATCAAAGTTGGGGTTAAAAAGCAGTATTGTCCCTAGGCAACAATGCACAATGTATAATTCAGGAATCTGTCCAGTGGAGGAAGTGATAAGTGCAAGGGTTTTTCAACATCTCCAGTCATTATTCAGTTACATGGGAAAGAAGTGAAAGAATAGAAGGAAATTTGGCCTGGAGATTATAGCACGGTAGGTTGCAACACTGAATTCACATTAGAATCACCTTTGTATATTAAAAGACACTCACCCCTAGGATTCACTCCCAGTGATTCTGATTTAATTAACCTGGACCAAGTCCCAGGCACTAGCATGCTGTTTAAGATTATCAGGTGATTCCAATCTTCAGTCAGGTTTTAGAATAGTTTTTAGCTGATACAAATCTTCAGAAGGCATCCTGTTTCTTTAACTCTGGTTCTCAAAGTTGGTCCCCAGATCTGCAGCAACAGTATCACTCAGAAATATGTTAGAAATGCAAATCATGGGGTCTCAACTCAGATCTACTGAATCAGAAACTCTGGGGACAGGGCCCAGTGATCTGTGGTTTAACAAGCCCTCCAGGTGATAAAGCACCCCTAAGCCAGAGAACCACTTCTTTAACCAGCAGTAACATATTAAACAGAGTGAATATATCCCTCTAACTGTAATAGAGTTAAACAGCTGAGCTGCAAGGAGCAGCTAGAGGCACTTTGACTACAAACTGGACCGAAGCACAACAGCTGGAGCTGTGTTTTTGTGGGGCTCCCACTTCAAGAGAAAATGTTAGTGAGTTAAGAGTGAACACTGGGGGGCGCCTGGGGGGCTCAGTGGGTTGGGCCGCTGCCTTTGGCTCAGGTCATGATCTCAGGGTCCTGGGATCGAGTCCCGCATCGGGCTCCCTGCTCAGCAGGGAGCCTGCTTCCCTCTCTCTCTCTCTCTGCCTGCCTCTCTGTCTACTGTGATCTCTCTCTCTGTCAAATAAATAAATAAAAATCTTTTAAAAAAAAAGAGTGAACATTGAACCAAAATGTAAATGTAAGATTAAATCAAAGTTTAGAAGATACCTGGAAATATTTAGGAATTAACAACAAAGGTACTGGTTCATAAAGGAAGATTTTCCTTTAAAAAATATTGGGTTTTTTGGGGGAGGAGCAAGATGGCGGAGAAGTAGCAGCTGAGACGACATCAGGCAGCAGGAGATCAGCTAGATAGCTTATCAAACCACTGCGAACACCTACAAATCCAACGGGAGATCGAAGAGAGGAAGAACAGCAATTCTGGAAACAGGAAATCGACCACTTTCTGAAAGGTAGGACTGGCGGAGAAGTGAATCGAAAGCG